>CABPRJ010000047.1:185945-216739 GCA_902439185.1 Cinara cedri | reverse complement strand
AAAAAAAAAAAAAAAAAAAAAAGGTATAAAAAATTCGTCATTCGTATACACATACACACACACACACACACACACATCCAATGATAATATAATTATTGGTCCGAGACGAAGGTTTCTCGGTTATCGGCTCCCACGCCGGGCGTATTGCTTTATTATTATTATCGTCATATTCTGCCGTCGTCGCCGAACCGAACGTGATCGACATTTCCAATGCGTTTTAATGAGACAGAGAGGGAAAAAAATGATTTTAAATCTTAGGAGCTTTTAAAAAAAAATAAATAAATAAATAAAAACCGCGACAGCGAGAAATCGATAACGGCCCAACGGTTATTCCCTGCGAAAACATACCGAAATAACGTAATCTGAATTTTCGTATTACATTTTTTGCGCATTATCGTCCGCACCCTTTTCACGTGACTTTTATATTTCAAAAATTTAAAAAGAGTTTTTCCCGCTTATCATTATGCCAAACGAAATTCACGCGCAATTTACAATTCGAGTACGTTGCCGGCGTGCCTGCACGTATGCGAGTACATCGCGTCGCGTACGTTAAAATGTACTGCCGCAGTAACAACGGTGTGGTGTTCAGTTACCGTTATCTAAACGTATCGTTTTCCCGGTCGGCGCGCGTATTTTAAAAAAAAAAGATGATCGCGTGTCGTATTAATAACCGGCCCTTTGGAATCCGGATTCGGACTGGCCCATAAGCATCGATAATTATAAAAAAAGACCGCCTAAAGGAACGCGTCCGTTTTTAAAACGAACGCTCCAACGCGTGTCCGGTCTAATTCGGCCGGCGTGGCGCGGGGCAAAACGTTCCGCCGTTCCGCACGGTTCATTACGGTTTTCAAACGGACGAGATTCCGGCGAACGCGGCGCGCGCATTAACGCGGGCGTTTCGCATGCGCCGGCCGTTTGAAATTTATCGCGCCGGGGTCGGCGCGACAATAACGAAACCGCGGAAAATGCCGACCCGACCCGGTTGGGTACATTACGGCGAAACGGCGTGCCGCGGGGCGCATAACTTACGGTGCCGCGGCGGCGGAACGGAATACGAAACGGCAAAAGTCGACGAGGCGCCGGATTAATATCGCCGGGCCGCACTATATTACGCCGGTGATAACACGAAAATAATAATAATAATAATAATGATAATAATGATAATGAAAATTATAACAATAATACCGTCGGTTGGCGCGGTAATGAGAGTATAAGAGCTCGCGGAGAGAGAGAGAGAGAGCGAGCGTGAGAGAGCGGAGAGAGCGGGCGAGGAGCGTAATTAAAACGCGCGGGCCGGACGCCCCGAAATCGCGGACCGCGGGCGCAAAACGGTTCTCCCGGGCGCCTTCCCACCCACCCCTCCACCAACAACTCATCCGTCCGCACCGACCGCGTCCCCGGAACCCGCGCGTCCGTCCGGGCGGACGCGCGCGGGCGCGCCGCCGCCGCCGAGGTGTTCCCGCGGCCGCAGAGCCGCGCGGAACGGCAAACCATAAATTATACGTTTACGTTTTTGTAGGCGTGAACCGCGCGCGTTTTCACGGCGGGATTTAATGTAACGTTGTAACGGCGGAGACGTCGCCGGCGCGGCCCGGTAATCATCTCGGAAAGTTTACGCCGCGGAGGGGAGCCGGACGGCGGTGTTGGCGGCGGGGTCGGGTCGGGTCGGGCGGCGGTGGCGGCGGGGAACACGGGGGATATAATTATACGGCCGTTTAATTAAAATCGCCGTCCGGTATCGCGCGCCCGGTACGAGGCCCGGTGTCGGTGTCCGCGTCGTCGTCGTTGTCGAGATCGGTGATTCACGTTTCCGTATTATCATTGTTGTTATTATTATTATTATTATTATTATTATTGTTATTACCGCGCTGCACCGGTGTCGTCCTCGCACCGCCCCTACCCTACTCTCACTCCACGTCACCTCCCCATTCGAACGTTCCCGTGTCCGCGGCGGACCGGAGGAACGCGAGCCGGCGGCGGCGGGCTTATCTCCGACGTTTCCGACGACTACGGAACGGACGTACGTCTATCGGCGGTTGGTGGGAGGGGGGTTTCCCCCGACAGTCTCGTCGAAGAAAAAAAAATTAAAAAAAAAAAAAAAAAGAACCTTCACGTATTGTGTCGTCGCCGCATCTATCGCGGTCGCGTGTTGTTACAGGGTTTTCTTTCCGTCTCCCGAAAGTAAGTATGATTAGCGGGCGTATTTTCGGTTTTTTTTTTTTTTTTTTTTTGTTTTTTGCCGTTTTCTATACGCCTACCCCTGACGACGATAATACCCGCGGGTATTATTTATTATCTCCGTCTAAAAAAATCAAAACAAAAAAACAACGTTTTCGATTTGCATATATAGGATCTATAGTTGTTGTTTTGTTTTTTTTTTGTTTTACCTCGCCGATATAATTCCTCGAGGCGTACGCGTTCCGAATAAAAACAGAACACCCGCAGCACAGTACTTATCGTCGCTATTGTCGCGCCGGCTACTCGTCGCTGTTTTATAAAAGCACTCTGTAACTATTCGTATTTTCGCCACGGCGTTTTTTTTTTTATCTTTTCGTTTTTAATTCCGAACGCGGCGACGGATTTACGGGTTTTACGTGCGCAGGGCCCGATTTAAAGGAACAGAGGCCCCGCTCGCCGCACTGACGATTTTAGATTCCGAGTGGACCGAAGAAGCTTAAAGTCTTACAAAGATGTGTATTATTTTTTTATTTTTTTCTTATCTGCGCGCAACTTTTCTACCGGAATTCTCGCCCCGATTTTTAAGTGTAGCAATTTTTCTAAAATGGAAATCGGTGTGTGGAGGTACTTTAAAGAGGTCGCTTTTCGATTTTCCCCAGGAGTTTTCCCAGCTAATGTGAAAAACCGGAAAAATTGGTACAACGTTGAACAAATATTATTAAAGAAAACACAATACAGCGCCTATTCAATTATTTTACTATAATATAACACCTATATACATATTGTCAAAAAAGCATCACTAACAACTGAACTCCGTTCAGAATCGTTTTTTCGTTAGCAATAGTTATTACCGTTGCTTACGCGCGTACATTAAATTGCCCACGACAGTGGCCGCACCCATACCCATTATCCTATGACAGCTTTTTTTTTTCTTTTTCCTTTTGCTTACCGTCCTGTCTCCGAGTGTCGTCTTGTCTCCAGAATTTGCGCCATCGCACGACCCCCGTCTCACCTTTGGTCCGCGCGGGTATTACAGGACCAACACTCACGACGGCCGTAATAATCGACTCTTCTAAAAACGAATTTCGCCTTAACCGGACGCGTCGTCCGGTTGATTTCCCTGGTAGTTTTCTACCACTTTGTTGTCGATATATCGGGTCACGCCGCCGGCAAAAAACGCGGCACCCGGAATCGTTCGGGACGCTTTGCTGTTGCGCGCCATAACGAAAGGTCGCGGGGTCCCCCGTACATCCTATCGCTTCTCGACTATTACAATCACCCACGGGCAGCCGCATACCCGTGACAAGTTATCGTTTTTTACATTCCGAGCTTACCCGAAAAATCCATTGGTCTTACTGAATGAGACGTTGTTTTCCACCCCTCCCTGCCACCCCCCGTGTAACTAGTAACGCTGTTCTATTAGTGCCGCGTTGTATTGTCACCTTACCGGGCTCCGTTCAGAATCGGTTTTTCGATTGTAACGGCGCGCCGTGTTGATTTCGGTACACGCCAAACGTTTGTTCGCGTTTTCGCTACGAAATCTACAAAATATATTATTACCGCGAACAATATTGTAACGCAACGTGTATTGTATTGGGTACATATTTTTCCCTTTTTTTTTCGAGTATATTCTACTATTATTTACGCGGTTTTCGGGTTTATATTGTCGTATACGATTTCCCAAACGCACCGTTCGCGTGCCGTGCTTGATATATTTTTTAACGTTTAATAAATAACCTAGCTGAAAAATATTATTTCCGGGCCCCGGTGTTATTATAGGTACATAATATCGTATAAAGACCGCCGCAGTCCGGCGATTACTGTTTCAAGGCGAAAATGCGACTTTCGGGGCGTTTGAGAATACTACGCGTTTTATGCGGTCGCGTAGTCGTTATGCGCGTAATAATATTTTTTTTTTATTTTTGACATTAAAAAGGAAACCACCGACATTATCGTGCGTATATTACGACGTGGAGGGTACGGGCGAAACAAAAACCAGTAAATTAATTTTTTTTTTAATCCGGGATAAACAAGTTGTTTTTTTCGAAACGTAACGTTTGTTATTTTATTTCTTTTCAAAGTAAAAAGTTCGGATCGAGGTGTACTTTGAACCGTACTAACCGCAGCATAACAACGCTATCGAATTGCGTTATTAACCGCGGCTGTGGCCGGTGTATTAATCCGACACTTGTCCGGTACTTTACCGCTGCAGTTGTCCATTTACTTGCGCGGTTTTTTTTTTTTTTTTGCTGTAGGCCCAAACTTCTGGCGCTGTCGTTACACGGTACGCCAATGCGAATATCGTTCGACACCGACATTGCCGTTTTGTAGAAACGATGACTTTTACGGGTTTTCACCACCCCCGTATTGTAAATTATACGAAATACGTGTATCGGTTTCGAAAACGCCATAATCGCCTACGTGTATTCGGTTGTTTTCGCGGTGAAAAAGAGAAGAAAAAAAAACAATCGCTATTACGGTGTTAATGCGGCAATAAAACGGAAAAACAACACACAATCGGCGAGCGATGCGCAGTGACGACGACAATGAGTCGTACGGACATTTGTTCGTTTCTTTGTCATTTCTCCTCCGCGCGCGATGTGATCTCTCTACGCTCTTGTACGCTTTTGTACACAAGCGCGTATTGTCTTTTCGGGACCGCGTTTAAAAAACGAATATATTATTATTCTTTATGCGCGAAATTTTTTTTTATAATTATTGTTTTATTGTTGTTCAGCCTTACGTCGCGGTTTGCAGCTGTTTTTCTTCTTCCGCGGCTTCTGCGCCTTTTCCGATTTCCCCATATAAATTTGCCCGTGGTTGGGCGGGGGTCGTTCAAAACGAAAATACGTTTTCAAGTTCGTAAACAAGTTTACTTTGCATAGGGCAGAGCGTTTTTTTTTCAATCCTATCAAATTATTTACGAGAATAAAACGACCCTATAGATTTGTCAAAAATCTCAACACGAAAAATATGCTTCGGCCGACGCACGGTAAACTTGTTTTTATAAACTCATACGTTTTCAAAATATATTTCCGTCAGGCGTTTAGGTCTTGTTAAAGAAAATTCCATGAGTGGTGAGTGCAGTGGCTTTGATTTCTCTTCGCCTTCTCAGTTCTTGGATGCTTGGATAGTTTATTATATTCCGTCCGTTGCTTTTTATTTCCGATTCGAGCCACCGCCTAGTAATTCCGTGATTCCGCGTATTGTTTTTAATCAAATCTTTCCATCATGTTTTCGTGTTTTCCCGGCGATATTTTTACCACACGGAATTATTATTCCGTCGCTGTCCTCATATTGTTCGTTTTGACTCCTCCAAGCACGCCCTCCGCCCATTGTGCAGTCTCCGCTTTATTACGACGTCCGTTGTATTTTCACTCCGGAATAAATTCTCGAGCTGTGCATTATTCCACCGTCTCCGTTCTCCGCGGGTATTTTTCATTACCGACCCGGAGGTTTTCCATTCCGATATTAAAAAAAAAAAAAAAAAAAACAACAATTCATCAAACGTACACGTATTGTATACTTAATTGGTATTTGTCGATTCCGGGCCGACACAGTATTATTTAAGCCCTAGAATCGAACAGGCCTTCCGTTATCAGCAATTGTTTTGAAAACGTGAAAATCGCATTGGGCCGTACGCGCGCGCGTCATGTTACAACGATCTTTGTCGCCGCTCGACTCTCGTTCAATTAGTCGACACTTTTGTCGAGTTTTGTCGATTCCCGTCAGGAGGAGCGATGCTATTGTTATTGCACGCGCACGCGCGCAAACGGAAGTGCACTGCTCGAACACTGCGGTGTTAATAATAATAATAATAATAATAATAATAACAATAATAAAAATAATAATAACGGTAATAATAATTGGCGTTGAGTGCGCGGGTACGCGCCGAAAACCCGTCTGCACTCTTGCGACCGTCAAGTCGCGGACAAGCGTAAAATAATCCCGCCGACAAAGCGTATACGCAGAGGTGCGCACGCGGGCGGGCGGTCCGGTCGCTTATAGCCGCGTACGCGCGGCGATAAACGTCGTCAAATTGCATTTTACGACCGTGCGCGAATATTGCCCGGTTAAAAAGTTAAAACACTGCGGTAGGTACGGAGTCGGGCAGTTAAAAAAAAAAAGAAAATAAAAACCGTTTTTATATAAATATTTTATGGGCGCGCGTCGTTAAAAAACCGCGTCTTCCCCGTGCGGTCATTAGGGCGTAATTTTTTGTTTGTTTTCGAGAATTATATTCGCGTCGAAAATATGACGCACTGTTTAAATACGTCAACGTGGTTGTGAATATTCGTACGCGATATTTACCGCGTGCCGCGGTGTTGAGACGCGGAGTGCATTTGTACAGTCAACGATACGGATACAATCGTTTTAAATATCGCGTTTCAATTATCTCGAATGAGACTGGACAGTGGATTTTATCTCCGAGTTTTATGCTAATCCGTTTTAACTGTCTGTTGAAAACTTCGCGAGTACACATTATGTAAATAGCTACGGTGACACTTTATAGTACTTTATGGACATTTTCATCTGGATAATTGCCGACGCATTACGCATTAGGCGCGATCGGAAAAAAAACCCTCCCCCACGGTTAAAGACATTTAAAAGTCCCGGGCCGAGCTTTTCAATGGTGTCTTCAGAAAGAACGGCAATCGATATAAAATCGGGATCTGAAGCGTTTTCAGAAGACGGACGCGGTTTCGGATGCGGCATCCGTGTTGTTGTGTACGTCGGACGGGAATTATTGGATTTTTTTTTTTCTAGGCTTCGTACGGTTTGGCGGCGAATTCGCGTGTCGTAAGACCAAATACGGTTTTCGCGTGGACGCGAAAACCTCTTGGTTTCTATTAAACCGTAAAAAAAAATATCAATTTTAAAAATAAATAGATTTTTCAGTAGAAATGAAAAAAAAAGTTGCCATAGTGTATTTCCATTACAAAACGTCATCTGCAGTTAACGAAAAAAAAAAAACAAATCAACAGTATAATGAAAAAAAAAAAAAGAAAAAAAGAAATAGATACTACAGACATACTTCGCATGATGGGTAGACCACTGTTATAGATGAGAAGTTGGACAGGTTTGGTGTAGAGGAGAATTTAATGTATATCTATACGCAATGATGAATCTCTGCTAACGGAAAACGTTTCCGAGCGGAGTTCGGCCGTACGTGTTTGAACAGGCCGTAATATTTACGATTCGAAAAAATAACAGATTTCATAGATTTTTTTTTTTTTCCGTTTTTCCCCGGTTTTTAATATTTATTTAAAAAAAAAACTCCGGGGACAGTCAAACAAAACGAACCGCTCGGAGTACGGTACGGCGTGTGCGGCGGTTAAAGAGTCGGGCCGCGCCCCCCCCCACCCCCTCCCGTCCCTCCGTCCCGCCGCTTAATCCGGCGCGTAAAACAATCGATACCGTTCGAATTAAATCGCGTGAATCGTCACAATAACGATATCGTCGTTGAATTACCGCGCCGGCGGACGCCGTTTCGATATTTTATAATTATCCCGGGATGGGGGGGAGGGGGAGGTATTAGCACCGCGGCCGCACGCGGTCGGCGCTGCCTGCCCGGCCGGCGTGGAAATCACGACGACAATGGCGTCATTGTTACGCCGCGAGCGCGCGGCGACGACGGCGCGAGGCGGTCTTGAAAAGGAGCCGCGGCGAGCCGGACGGTCCGCGTAACGGGTACAATAATAATAATAGTAATAATAATAATAATAACAATAATAACGATAGATGGAAAAAAAAAAATAAAAAAATAAAAATATCATCTTTTTACGTCTCGTTGCCGACGGCGTGCGGAGCGCATGCCCGCCGAAACGATGAAGATGTCAATTAAAATTGATGTCCGGTAGGTGTACACGATCGTCGTCGACGTCGGATACGCCGCGTTGCAGCGTTGCGACGCGCTGCGCGAACGGTACGGCGCGGCGGCGGCGGCGGCGGCGGCTGTTGCGTCCCCGTCATGGTAAAAAACCGTCTTCGCCTACGCCGTCCGTTGCGCGGCCACGGCCCCGCCGTTCGTTTCATTTCGTTACGACGCGATGTCGTCCTCGGACGATTCGTCACACGTATTTTTTGTTATTTTTTATTTTCCCGCCGCTCCGCGTCCGAACGTCATTATTACTGTTGTTGTTGTTGTTGTTGTTGTTGTTGTTGTTGTGTCGTCATTGTCTCCGCGGGTCGCGCATTATTGTTGTCCGATTTTTCCGCCGGTGCTCCGCCGCGGAAAATCGCAAGCACGCGCATATAGAACGCGACTCTGATCGAAAATAACAAACACAGACGTTGTCCGACACCACGGCCGCTGCAAAACAGTAGTTCAAATACCGGGACGCGTAACCGGATCGGTTTCGGGAGAGGTTTTCACAAGACCACACGACCCCCGTTACGTTATACCGCAATACTTGTGTATACGCGCACCTCTACCGGGGCTCTTCGATCGTTTTTCACATTCGGGGTGTACCGAGGAACGTATTTGTTTTTCAACGATGTTTTCTTTTCTTCTGTGAGCGACTTTTCTACCGGCACAAACAAACCTACCGATATAAAACACGTTTCCTAACCCGACCGAAATTCGAATTTAGAAGGACAGGAAAATGCTGAGCGCGCCACTGGATCCCGATAACGATCCGGGGAAGTAACCGGTTCACCGGTCTCGGGGCGTGTAAACCTAGTGAATTTTTTATTGAAACTTTAGATTGTTAAACCGCGACCGTGATCATACCTATAAAAAAAAAAAAAAATATGGCGGTCGGTAAGCGGGCCGGATCTCACCTACTCGTTTCGCGTAGAAAGTTCGCTTACGTTTTTTGTACATTAAACGTCTATTTGGCCGCGAATTAAATATATATTTTAAAAGGGTATCTGCTCGTGCTTAAATGTAAAAAGCGAAAATATAATTAATGAGAATCTATAACAATTGTCGATTGCAGTACCCATATCATTTTAACTTCTTTTTTTTCGACGATATATAAAATACAAAACTAGGTACGTACAATACATTTGTAAAAAATCAGTCAAACAATAACAAAACAGTGGCCGAATTACCGTGTGAATTTTTGAAAAAAGCTCCATGTCGGTAAACTTTTAACCTCCTCCCCCCTCCCATTGGAACCAATAGAGCATATTATCATAACCCGGACACCGGTCGGCCACAAAACATAATATGAACCGGCGCATCGTTATTTGCCTATTTCCAGGAAAAACCGTCAGGAATCTAAAACCAATAATTTTCCAGTTTAATACCATAGGGAGGAAATTCCGCATCCGTACCGCGTGAAAAATCGGAATAATATTTTACTAACCGAAAGGAATGTTTTCTGTGACTAAAAAGCGCATATTTGTGAAACTGTTTTACGATTTTATGGCTTCCTCGGCATTCTCGGAATTTAAAATCAAAAACATATTATTCAAACGCGTCTTCAAATATTATTCGACAATGCGTATGCCCGACGTTACGGAATAATATAATTATTCGTTTTTAGCGAACGTAATCGGAACACGCACGAGTAAATTCTAATCGCTTTAAATGTGCGCATTATTTTTAACCGAATAAATATTACAGGGACTACGGCATCGAAATTTATTTCAACCGTGAGAGATTTTTTTTCAAAATATTTTAACAAATGCCTATCTTAATGTTGAGATTCGTCCGTTAATCTACCGTACGATACGCGTTTAACGGGAAGAAGTACGGCCGTTACTGTATAAACGAATATGACTTTTTAGACCAAAAATCCAGAACAAAACTGTAGAAATTTACTTTGACAGATCATTTACGTGTTTGTTTGTTAAGATAATATGTCGGGGGATCTTTATTACAATGTAAGAAGCAACATTTTTTAAGTACGTTTTTGAAAATTTGAATTTTCAGTATAATACGATGACGTGTTCAGAATGTACGATTGATTCGTTGTTACGCGAAGATAACTAAAAATGTATCTAGATAAAGATAAAAGATAAAAACACTATTTATCTGGGTAGAAAAAAAGAAAAAAAAAAGATAAAATTGTTTGAGTTTTATTAATTAATCTACAATATCCGTTAGAATTTAGAAATAACATAAACAAGCGACCCGGATAATATTATTACCAATTATTTTATGTTTTTGATTTTGTTCTCAATTTGTAGAAGGTTCACTGATGACACATGGGTTTTAACTTTCAAATTCTTCGATTTTTTGAACTTCACGGATAGGTGTATATTTATATATTTGTTTATCTAGACGAATTACGTTAGATTGAACTCAATTGTTCATCTGAAATGATTCACCGGACAATTAATTTTGTTTATTATCTAGGCAGGACAAAAAAGATAATTAGTTATTTATCTAGATAACGCTCAACACTGATGATATCACGTTCACGTACCGAATTTTAGACCGGCCAACGGACGAAGGGGAGGGTGGGGGAGGGGGAAACACGCGGTTATAAATAAAACGAAAAATACCGAAAATCGACACGCGCCGTTCGATTGCCCGGCATCGAATATTTACCTAATATTATTTAATTCCAGAGACGCCGCCGAATATCGCCGCGCGGAACGATGCGTGCGGCGCGAAACGGAGTTTCCTCCGCAACAGACTTCCGGTCTGTGCATCGATATTTGCCGGCGCGTCGAGTGCTACCGACATTACATTGCTGTGCGCGTGTATACGGAAATGGAAAAAAAAAATTAAAAAAAAAAAAAAAAAAAAAAAAACAGTCGCCGCACACGATGTCGTGATTAGGTTTTGTACAAAACATCGGTGGTGCGCGAGCGAGTACGATGACGTCACTCGCGAATTCAACAACCTGCAGCTGTTTTGTGTGCACACGGCGACGACGGCGGACGCAGTATTATAAATTATAGTTGGCTTCGTGAATTATTAAGTATTTTAATAGCGTCTCGGGAAAAACGGTCGCGGGGAGGCGGCGGCGACGTCGCCTATACGCCCCGAGTGTGACTGAACGAGCAAAAAAAAACGTATAATAGCGATAATAATAATAATAATAATAAAAAACGGCGCAAATATACGAGTGCCCGGGTTCCAGAGGGAAGAGGAGATCTATAAGAGGCGAATAATTAAAAAAAAACAACCTTTAATTTCGTTCGCATTTCAAACCTTTCAACGGGACCGGCCGGTCGAGTGACGTACCCGTCCCGAACGTCATATTTTGTTTGCACGCCCATATTGAATAGGTCACATTCATACTTTGACCGGGTCACTGGCACATTTCACGAGTCTGTACGGGCGTTTGAAACCCGCGGTCTGTTTTATGCGAAAACGCGAAAACTGAGCGTGATACGAACGGTCGGCGAGGGCGTTGGCCGTTAAAACTGCACCGAAAGGCGCGTCCTCCTGCACTCGCGACTTTTTTGAAACGCTCTTTTGGCCCGCAGATAGCCGCTGCGTAGCTGTTCGCTACGCGTTATTGTATACGTCCGACATTATACACGCGGTCGAACGTTTTTCGGCGGGGATCCGCTAGGAACATTGTGTTATTTTTTTCCTTTGGGGAACGCCTTTCACGGGGGAAAAATAAAAAACCACGCGTAAAGAATTAATACGCGTGCGCGTGCAACACGGCTCGGAGCAATGTCGTAAATCGTCGCGTACCAACAACCGCGATTTCGGATCGGCGCCGAAAAATCCGCCGGACCGCGTTTGCGGTGTTGCTCGGCGAACCGAAACCGGCCGACGGCGTGAAAACGATTCGTTTACGCGCGGTAATTGTCGTGCGACCGACCGGTGTGAATCCTAACGGGGCCGAGGTCGGCATTGTAAATGCGCCGTCGTTACTTGACGTTACGTCGCGGCGCGCGTGCACAAACCGCAAACACGTCTGGCGTCACCCGGCCTTGCCCGCCGTACTTTACTGTTCGCGAAGCCGAACGCCGAACAAAAGCCGATTTCCAACGTCGAAATCAACCTGGATCCGTTTTCCCTCGCGACCCGGCCGCGTGAAATACACGCGCGCGCGCGCCCGTATTTTTCCGTATTTTTACGTCGACGGCGCGCGGAGTATTGGGAGTGTTGTGAGTGTGTGTGTGTGGGGGGGGGGGTGTAACCCCTAACCCCCTCCTCCTATCTGCTCGCGCCGCTGCCGATACGACGCGGATTACGACGCCGTACGGGTATCGCGGACCGTCGCGGCGTGTCGTCCGGGATTCCCCCGTACGTGGGGGGGGGGATACGAATGCGAAACGCGCGACACGCCGCGGCGCCCGGACGAACGTGTTGCGCGGAACTCGCGGGCGGCGCTCTCCTCCCCCGTTAATTAAGCCGCGACGTGAATCGCGTCACCGTCGCGGACGGGCCGCGACCCGTCGTACCCGGCTGCCCGCCCGCACCGAACCCGAACCCGTACGCGGCCGTGCCGGTGGTGCCCGACCCGGGCGCGAACGTATTCCGCGCCGTCCGCCGTACGGATTTCAAGACGAGACAAAATGTTTTTTGTAAAAAGTCGAATCGTCGCGAAATATTTTCCGCGATTTTTTCCAGCGGGACATTTTCGAATGGAAACCGCACGGTCCGTGTGCGCGCTCGAAATGGCACACTGGATATTACGCCGGTCGAACCAGCGTGCGTAGATACGCGAACGCGACCCGCTGTAATATGACGTGTGGAAATAGTTGCGACTCATCGCGCGTCACGGTTGTACGCCGAACAAAATAATTCGTGCGATACGCCCGCGGTTCGTACTTTTTGTTATTCGGCGTGTCGAGCTGTCCGAACCGCAGCGGTCCGCCGAAGAAAAAAAGGTTGGGTATCACTGGGCTATACACACGATCCTCGTATAATAGCCCCGTACGTTTGAAATCCATCGATTTCGACAGTGCCCCGCGATATTCTCATTAACGACTATGACGAACAAAAAAAAAAAAAAGAAACAAATTTATCACGAGCATTTTTTTTTCTTTAACCGCGTTCGATTTTGGAGTTTAATCCGCCGTATTTTCCTCCGATCATCGTACGGAACGATTTATTGTAATAACCGACGCCTTATATATTTTTACACGTATCTTATATCTACGTATATTTTAATTGGATCTCGGGACCCGTTGCCCGAAAAATCCGCAAAAAGTCGATTGTAAACGTCAACAAACGTTTGAAAAAAAAAAAAAAAAACACTCGATTTTTAAAACCACAAAACCGATAAAAGGATTAAAATTTCCCTCCTCCAACAAAAAGTAATTTTGTTTAAATAAAAGTGTACGTATAATTGAAAAAAAAAAAAATAAATAAATGTTACGTTAATATTTCGTGTCGTGTTAGAAAATTGTATTTAATAAGTTGTTAAGAGCCGTTAGACAGGTGACTTTATTCAAACCCTTTTACCATTTGTTCTTTTAATATATATTTTTTTTTTTTTTTGAAGGCTTTTATTACGCTTTGAAACGGTTTATTGTGAATGTTCAGTACAATAAGTCCCGAGCCCTAATCATCAGTTTTTCTCGCTTTTATAGGTTCTCAATCTGACGGATCACCGGATAGATTGCCGATAGTAAATCTTGTCAATACCGTCGCCTCGCACCTCAGCCGCGTTTGTCGGTCGTCCGTCGAATGCAACGGAGAGGCGATCGGATTAGCATAACCAGATCAAATCACCGATCGAATGTGTGTGTACACTTCTCGAGTAACGCCGAACGGGCACATCGGATTTATAATCGGATTGATCCTCAAATCCTTTCGGGAACACACTGTCGACTTTTTACGATTAATTTTCATAAACGTCCGCTGTTAAGCCGACACAGTTAGATCGCCGACTCGGATGTTTTCACGATTCACCGACTATACGGGGTGTAACACGAAAATAAATTTGACACCCGAAATAACTTTTGATCTATTGAACATTTTGGTATTAGTGCGGCCCCGCGGCACGGTCACAATGTTATTACGTTTTTTGTTAGGCACGGGAAATGAAAGGTTTTAAATGTTTTCGTGCTGGCCAAACTAAAAACAAAAAAAAAAAAAATCAAAACAGCCATCGTTTTGTTCATACGTTGTTCGGAAATTATTGTCCGCGGTCGGTAATTGGTCATTCACTTTCTAAAATCGGTTGAAAATACTGAAAGTGTAAATATTCTATTATGATATTTAATCAGAGCAATCGGAGCGTGCCGAATGACAAGGATTTTTTCCACGATTCGACGTCGTACAACATAGTAAATAACCATCAAAGACAATGTCTATACATTTTAATTGTTACCGTCGACGAGAAAATCATTCCCGCGGTCGTAACAACTTCGGAAAAATCGTAAAAAAATGGAACGTATTACCAAACGAACAGTATTTTCGTTTTGTCCAGTCGCGGTCCTACTGAAACGCAGAAACGTAAACATCGTGCCAATTTAACCGAGTTGCGTATTTGCGTTATAACCCGGCGATTGTATCGCGTTGTAAATAAACCGCACGGCGTTTTAAACGACACCGCGTTACAAAACATAACCCGACGATACGCCGCGGGGCGACCCGGAAAATGAAAAAAAAGGTCTGTAAAAAAAAAAAAATAATAATAATAATAATAAACGTGACGATTGTGCGTATAGGTGTTTAATTTTTTAAAACGTATAAACGAATGTATCAGTGCGCCGCCTGGAGTATTGTGCGACCGGTTTCGAATTGAAAATCCACCATCGGGTAAATCGCAGTAGAAATGTAAAACGCGACTGTTTATCGGAACACGTTCAAGCATACAGAATATCGAATCGAAACATGATGTTTTTCGTGAACAATGGTGATTGGAATCAGGCGGCGTTATAGCGTCAGTTCGTGCGGGCTTCCAGTAAATACTAAAAAACCAAAATGTTTATTGTTCGTTACGGAAAACGTAAGAGCTAAGAAATTTAATAGCAAAATAACATTTGCGTTGGGCAATTCAGTTTTGGAAGAATTACACGTGAAATAAAGAGAAACGTTTTTAATAATATTTTAAACGTACAAACGGATTTCAAAGATAATGTTCTACATCGATAGGTTTTGGATAGTAAATAATAACCAAATGATTTGTGTTTCTCAACATATCTATGTCTAATAATAACTAATCTCAAATAGTCTCTCCTATTAAACAAATTTGATTTCTATATTCTACGCGAGACGACCAATTTGTAATTTTTTTTTTCTTCTGTGTAATCCTTCGTTTAATTTTCGTTTTAGATTTTCACTGCGGTATACCGGACGATGAATTTTCAATTGAAAACCGGTCGGCATAATAACGTCTATCACAATACTCCAGGCGGCGCATTGTTTCATTTATTCATTTTGTGTATACATTTTTTCATTTATATACGAGTTTATTTTGTTTACTTACGAGCATTAACCGTTTTGACGATTTCGTATTTACTTTATTATTTTATTATTATTATTTTTATTTTTTTATTTTTTTATACGTCTGTGCAATCGCGTAAAGCGTATACAACGTAAGCATTTCTGTTCGTTCGGTTTGATAAAAACGAGATTTTCGAATGCCGTCTCGCGCAAGTATACCTGCGGCGTGCATATATGTGTATGTGTGTGTATAACGCGTGTACGGAAACGCGTTTATGGCGGATACAAAGGATATCATAAACGGCGAGTGGTTTTTTTTTTTTTTTTATCATACATTTTAATTGAGTATACCACGCCACCGCCACCGTCGTACGGCGATAAACAATCGTAAAACGTTATTTCGCAAATCGCGTTACGGCGCCGGGAACAACGCGCGTACACAATGCTCGCCCCGCGCCTTTTTAACGGTCCGGAAACCCGCGCACGCCGAAACACAAACACGACGCGCCCTCACCGGCCCGTCTTTGTTCGCTGTTTCGCGTGCGTCGGCGCGCACGCGGCACCGCGAGATGAAGCGGAAGAGGAAGGGCAGACGACGGATATTCCGAAAACTGCGGTTTTCGATTGCAGCCCGTACAGTCGGATGTATACACCGACGACACATTGTTGTTACAACTCTCCGTAACAATAATAATAATAGTGATAATAACAGTGACAATAATAATAATAATAATAATAATAGTGATAATAGTGATAATAACGAAAATAATAATGATAACGTTGTCCGTCATCGACGCGAGAACGGAAGAGGTCCGTACGGCGCAGTTGATTACGGACCGACGCGCAGCGCGTCGTCGAGCGTCTACGGTTACGTTCGCTGTTATTACTGGCAACCGCCACGGGGAGAAATACGAAAACCGTACGGGCGGCCGTTGGCCGCGCGTCATGACACCGCCGTGATAATATGCGGGCGCGTTGTTCTAATAAAAAATATAATATCGGGACGGAGCCGAAATAACAACCGAAAGTAATAAAGTTAATAACACGAACAACGCGGCGGCGAGTAACAACGTAAACCGGGCCACCGATCGTCACGACGACGGCCGGGCGGAGTGTTGGCGGGCTGCCGTTCCGCCTACGAGACGACTTAAATAAATTAACGGACGAAAATATTAATTTTTATCGAAAAGGCCCGCGAGCCGCCGACGCCTACGAGTGGGGATGCGCGAGCGCGCGGCCGGGCTGGATGACGACTGGACTGATGACGCCGGACCGACGACGATAACGGGGGAACGACCGTGTCGCCGGTTCGAATAATTGTTGTTACCGATAAAGATAAAAAAAAAAAAAAAAACGCGACTACGAACGCGTTTACGAAATTCTGATCGTGTCGCCATATTATTTCCGACCTTTCTCGAATGAAAGTCAACAACAGAAAAAAAAACAACCCTCCCTCCCCCCACCACCGATTAGCAAAACCTGTTATGTGTAATTAAATGTAATCGACTGGACGCGAGGGTCGACGGTTTTCGTGTACAACAACCTAATGTCTGTCGCGTGAGACGCGTCTATTATTTCTGGTAAAAATCGTCCAACGGGTCAAACTGACACGCGGGTAAGAGATGGTACGTATATGGATAGTAATAGCACGTGTGTAAAACAACGTGCATTCGTGTACCGTGCAATATAATAAATTGATTTGACCGAGCAGACGTACTGTTTGTTTGTATATAAATGCGTGTTACGAAAAGTACTCTAACCAATTCGTTACAAATAACGAAAATGCCCATAGAAAATTTCGTGTGTCATTTTTTTCCCGGTCGTACGTCAACAGACTTACCCGGCCATATGGGAGAGATAACGGAATATCGATTATTTTTTTTTTTTAATGAAATGGGTTCAACCGTCTTTACGGCCTTAATAAGTTTCTCGATGTTACATACGCATTCGGGTTTAATTCGAATACCTTAAAAGCGCGTTTAACTTTTGAGCCGTTGACTTACCCGGGATTCCTAAAAAAAATAAACGCGCATGTCTATAACGATATTGGATTTTGGGTGTATAGGTACCGACCGAGTTTGGGCACACGCATAATATGCGAATATACTAGTAATTGATATTTACGATGGGTTTTTTGTTTGATAAAAACACGAAATTCTCGGCCGCGGCTGCTAAGATTGTTGAAAGTTGAAATTCCTAAAAGCCATGCGCGTATAAAATGTCATCCCTCTAGCTTCATTTGAAAAGTCTGTATAGAGGTGATCAGAGTTTAAAAAAAAAAAAAAAATTAATCTCCTACCGAAACATCATAGATGAAATTCATACTGAAATTTTATACGACCGTTAAAATAAAAAAAAAAACTCGAATTTCCGAGTTTGAATTCAATTGGTACGCTATATAAAAAGTCACTGAAAGTATTTACAACAATTTAAAATTTGACAAATTTAATTGTCGGAGTGGATGAAAAACAAATAGCATAAAACATAAACCCGGGTTTTTCGGATTTTCAAAGAATTTCCGAGTGGTATAAACTCGAGTGTGTGCAATTTGATTACGACCGTTACGCCGCGGGTTAGGATTAATTTGTAGGGTTTATTTTTTATTTTATTTTTTTTTTTTTTAGCCACTAAGTAACTAAGTGGGATAACGGGCGGAGAGGAGAGACTGTATAGTGTACGGGAATGCGGACCCTCGGAAGATGAAATCCGGGCGGCGGGGAGGCGGAATTTTATTCGATAAATACACATGCAAAGTGATGTATATATACGCGTGTGAGTGCGCATGTGTACCTATACTATAATATTATGTACATAATATATACCCATTCGTGTGGTGGCCGAGGGGAGGTGGTCGTGGGGGGAGGGGGGCGAGGGCGGAGGGTAGTAGAGACGGCGTTTACACACTTAACGAACCAAATCATTCAAAGAGTGTCAACTCAGACAGCCGCCGCTGCCGTAAAGTATACACAGCTAGTCCACACAATCGCACACACAGGTATACTGCAACGAGTACTGAGTAGGTATACTTGAAAGAAATTCAAAACGAGACGAAGTCGCGGTTATTTTCTCTGCGCAAATACGCGAGAGTATTACACACACACACACACATACATAAATATTAAAATTCTTCGGTTTTCAGTTTTCCGTTTTATTTTATTTTTTTTTTTTGAATTGCGTGCGTGCGTGCGTGCGATTCGTAACGCGTGAAATTGTCAACGGTTCGTTTCCGATACGTCTCTCGACGAAAAATATATCGGCGCGGATTTTCACGGTAACCCGCCGTGTATTATAATACATCGCGCGGGATAAACAAACACGGGTTCTGAGGTGGGAAGAACAAGGTGAAACGGCTAGATCGCGGCCGGTTACAGTGGTCGCGACGCTGTTTCCCTTCGAGAAAAAAACAAAAAAAAAAAAACGAGGCGCTCGGAATGTCCGCAACAGTGACGCGGGCCTTTGCGGACGTTATACACGTAACGCGGTTCGCGACTTATTGGGGCAACGCGAAAAACGATAAGAATTCGTAAACGTTGCCCGAGTGACAAATGGCGCCGGGCGTCATAACGGTAATTGTTGTGTAACGGAGTCGGTTCGGTGTGTACAGTTGATATTCGGGTCCGGATATCAACGCGAAACGCGTCTTTTTCTGAGCGATATTAGACAACGTTTTCCGAGTACGCGACTGTACCGGAGACTCCGAAGGCGAAACATTCGTTTTTTTTTTCCATTTTTTTGAACGTTTTTTTCGTTTTCACGTCATTTTTCGGTATTTTTTTTTTTCATTTTATCGCATATTTGCACATAATCGATTCAATATGCTTGGTCTTACGATTTTCTGTTTTTTTTTCTTTTTCAAATAAGAATATTATAAATTACCCGATAAAACAATAAATCAAACAAATTCGCATGCCAATTTTTAACAGAATTTTCGCGGTAAAATGCATATTTAGTTTTTCAGATCGTTTTTCGGTTGATTTTCAGTGCATTCAAATCCGAGCCCCAGTACATATCTGTGGTGCGATCTCGATAAAACGAAACTTTGACGACGCGGGTTCTTCTTTTACAGTCTCCTCGGAATTCACGGTACATCCGATAAAGCTGTGCACCGTAACCATTACCGCGGTCGACGATAATAATATTCGGCCGTGTCAAACCGCTGCAGTTTTACCGCGTCACCGTAATATTATACGCCACGCGTCGTTAACGACCGGAGAATATTCACCGTGGTTTTTTTTTAATTTACCGTCGATGACGTTCCGTAAGAGTACTCTGTGTCGAACTCCATTATCGGCGATTTTTCTCTCGTTTTTTTTTTTTTTTTTTTCGTTTTCACCGCAGCCCGTATATATATATATACAGGTAGACCTACATTATACTATTGTCTTATTTGCATCCGTCGATTCATCATTGTTTAAAAATAAAAAAAAACCAATATATATATTCTATTACGTCTCTTTTCAATCGTGTTTGTAACCGCGTGATCGTCACCGACCTCGGGGCCACCGTAATTTTTAATATAATATATTGATAATATGCCGGTTTTTTTTTTTTTTTTTTTTAAATATAATTCAATAGTAATCGTATACTGTGATACACGTCAGATCCGTCTGAACTGTGGCGTTTGAAATTGGAGTTTAAACACGCGGGCTATTGACATTTACAAATCGTCAAAAAAAAAAAAGTCACAGCCGCGTCGGTTTTTGTATTTTTCAAATGGCTCTATGATTCATCGGATCTAAACGTAGTTTTGCGTGTGCCGTGCGTCATATAGTAAGACGAAGGCGACGCGTGCGGGCCCTTGGCATCCTCTTAAACCAAACCGTTTTAAACGCACCCACATATTCGTAATTTATCATTTTTAATAATTACGGCTGCAGCGCGACTCCGCGTCATAGCGCACCCGGTTTTCTAAATTGTGAACGCGCATCATCATGAGCGCGTGTGTCCCTGCGGTCAATTGTTTCAGCCGAGTGCGATTGACGTACTACTATAAATTACTGTCCGCCGATCTTTAATCGTTCATTATTATTCACGAATCGTTCATTGTTATTTACGTTTCGGTCCGTTCGTATAATTTAGGTGGCAGTTTTTGTACGTTGCAATGATAACGGTTGTTTGGTCGTCAGCAAACGGAATAAAACGACGCGGGTTGAAATCCTATCGTTAAAGTCGGTTTATTGCGTAAAACGATTTTCGTCTAAACGGTCCGGTGCATTTGGATTTAAAGGCGTTTCGAGCACTTCGCTGGCCGCTACGTAACTGGTCATGTGTCACGGGCCTACAACTATATTATCGTGATACCGATGACACGTGAATGTTGTCGGGTCGTTCGCGGCGAACAAAAACCGACGATGCGCGGGCTGCAATATCGTGTCGAGGATCTACGGAGTCGAAAACGTCGTCCACATCGATAACGATGAGTACCCATGTGAAATAAACAAAAACCTTAAAAAAAAAAAAAATTCGACATTAAGCACGAAAACACAAACAACATCGCAACATCGACACGCGCTCCCCATGGACGCATTCGGTTTCGGGCGTTGCGCCGTACGAACGAAATCGTTTTTCTTCGCTTAAAACGTCACAGTAGAGTCTTGAAAATGAAACGTTGCGTATATATTATTATAAAACAAATAAAACAGTTCTTCGACGCGTAAATGATATACAGGAGAGTGGAAATATTTATCAAACAGAAACATTTTAGACTCGGAGCGAATAGCGACGAGGAATGTATTGTTTTTACAATTGAAGTTTATCTATTTATTTTTTTTTCATCTTTGAGCAACTTTTCTACCAGAAATCTTACTCCGATATATCAACCGTAGCATATTTCCGAAAGTAAATTTTATCTACTCGATACTTTAGGGAGGTCATTTTTTTTCATTTACCGAGCGGTTTTCATAAGATTCCGGAAAATGCTTAGGAAAAAGCAAAAACGTACGTACATCACGAATAAAAGAAACTTTGCTCCGAATCGTTTTTCGTTAGCAATGGTTTATCGTTGCGCACAGATATAAATTAAATTCCCCTCTATATTCTATACCATCCCAACATACCATCCACAATAATGGCTCACCCGTCGTGTGGCGAAGTATGTCGGTACCTTTTTTTTAATTTTTTTTCAATGTACCGAAATAGTGTTGAAATTTGATTAAAAATTTCGGTTCCGAAAAATCACATCAATTATAAGTCCGGTCGAATATTGTCGAATTTTCAATAATATAAAATTTAAGTTCGGAAATCGTAAGTCCGCCATTCGTCGTTACACATATACTTAAAAACCAATCGATTGGAAAATTGCCAGACTTTTTTTTTTGTAGATTTTTCAAAAAGCTTAACATACAGGAAACGCTGCATGTTTCGATGCATTCTTGATGAGATTTTGCTTTTTTTTTTTTTCGTTTTGTGTTGTTTTTTTATTTAATCGGGTTGTCATTCGGGCTTGACGATTTTTTAATCAACGTTTCTATGTGTACGTGTATAATACGCGCGGCAGTAGGTTTGAACACGGTTTTTATCCGGTAAAATCTATTACGGGGCATATTTGCGGACCGGAAAAATGCGCTCGCTTAAAATATCATCCTAAACACACACAATATCAACGAAAAAAGCGAGTACAAACATAATATTTTTGATACGCGTACGCGACGTGATGTCATCAAAAGATACACACACATGACGTCAGACTTGCAAGAACAAAAATCCTCGTCGCAAGCACACTGTTTTCGATAACGGCGTCGGTATAGTATTAAAAACAGCGTTTCGTGCGCGATATGAAATACCATTGGCGTGACTTGAGCAAGTTGTGTGTGGGGGAGAGAGCAAAGTTTATTTCATTTTAGTATGCGTACCCGCAGACTTTAAAATATAACGATAAAAACGTATGATTATTAATGATTAATATAATCAAAAAAGTACTATAAATTCTATAACCAGTCAATATAATTATTATCAAAATGAAATATTTATGTCGTGTGCAGTCGTCTTTCTCTTTGTATCGATTCTGTATCGAAATTAATTTTACATGTATTTTCGTTATGTAAAACAGACCTTGGGTTTGGTTCGTACGGGTTCATCATATAAGTACGACGGTATTGTCAACGCACAATAAAGAAGCGACAGTCGATAAGCTGATTACCGAGTTACGATAAACTTTTCTGTCCGACTGGTGTATTTACAATATCGTTCGTTGGGGTAGCAATGCCCGACACACTCCGTGCGTTATTTCAGTGCGCGTTTTTCGGGTTTCGGTGGTTTTCGACTTTCGTTGGACCGCGGCTCGCTCTCTTGCCGGGTAACTTTGGACACGTCAAAGGGGGCGTTGCCCCGTTCAATTTCGACAGAGTGGCAGGTGCTGTTCTACACTCCTGCCCGAATTTCACGCATGTGCACTAAATACAACGGACGCCGTTTAAAGGATGACTCACGGATATGTATAAGGTTCAGTCGCTTATTATAGACTCAGAATCACCCGGAACGGTCCGGACGGATCCATGTACACGCTATGCTTTCGCCACTTCGCTCATAAGGTTCATTCGACAATATGACTCGCTTTGCGCCGGTCCCAATGCGAGTCTTAAAAACGACGTCCATCTGTATTACACGCCGGCATAGTTTGGGTATCGTCGCGTCCTCGTCGTCCTCGTCGCCGTTTTTATTTGAATTTAGGACGGAGACGACATAATTTCGCCGCCGGACACGTCGGGCGTGTAGCGATATTAATTTTAATTTTTAATTACGCCCGTGGTGCGCACCCCCAGCGTATAGGGTCGGCGTAAAGCGGCAGCCGCCGTCCAGCATTATCAAAAAGGGTTCCGGTTCATTAATAATATTACCGTGTGTATTATCGTGGTCCGGTCCGCAATCAGGCCCTCCCCTCCATTGCCATCACCTCCCCCGAACGGTTGCCGTTACCGCCGAACAGGTCGCATAATCATCGTAATAACATACGGCCACGGTGTCGCAAAAATAACGGTGTCGGCCTTTTCCTATCCCCGTCTCTATATTATGCAAGCGCGTCGACCGCGGTGTATTATAAAATCCGCCGGACCTCTTGCCGTCGTCGTCGTATATTTTACTACCGCACCCCATAATATTATACCATTTTATTATTATTAATTATCGTATATGATTTATTAATACCGTGTACGCGGCAAAGGCCTACCCTCGCAGCGGTGGGCACCTCACGATGCCTTTCGCTACACAAGACCACCCCCTTGATCGTCACGGCAAGGTCCCGTTTCGGTACTCGACCGTCCGGGAAGCGGTATTATAGACTTCCTTTTAGCAACGTCCGAGTGCGGACCGCCCGAAGGGCTTTACCAGACGGGAAGTAAACGGGACACCAGCGTCGGTCGGGAATTAAACGGGCCGATACCCGGACGCGGTCAAAACGGTTCCCGGACAGGATGTCCCGTATAGTTATTATAATACGTTATTAACCGCGGACACTAACGTTCAGTTCGGACGAAAACGTCTGTGACTTTCGGCGGCGAAGTACACTGTACACAGTATATTATATTGTTATATGTTGATTTATACAACTGGATAAACATTTGAACTAACGTCCCAAAGCAAAAGAACACATAAAACCCTAACAAAATAAAAAAAAAAAAAACAACTGGTAATTGACGGAAAATTATACCGATGAGTATTCGATACACTTTCCAAACGTCGCGAATGTATACGTGCATTATAACGACACAGGTACGAATATAACTAATTTTCCAATACAAGTTATTGTTGAATAAATAACCGAAAAAAAAAAAAATCTGTCCTACTTTAATGGGGACGGGTCCAGCCATTGTTGTACGTGGGAAGTTGGGAAGGTAGAATACGGACGGGAATTTAATTTATATCTGTAAGCAACGATTAACCATTGCTAACGAAAAACGACTCTGAGCGGAGTTCGGTTGATAGTATTGCTTTCTCAACAATATACATGTCATATTTTGGTAAAATAATTCCATGTGCGTTAAACATTTTCTTTAATAATATTTGTTTAACATTGTGCCTATATTATAATCCCCCTTTCTCGGTTTTTCCATATTTTCCCATTTATTGAGAAAAATCCAAGGAAAATCAAAAAATGACTTCCTTGACCCCTCCTGTCCAATTTTCTTTCAGAAAAAGTTCTATCATTGAAAATCGGAGCAAAATTTCTGGTAGAAAAGTTGTCAAAAATAATAATAATAACAATAATAATAAACATCATTGTAAAACCATACGTTTTTCATTCTGTCCAAAAAAATTCACTTTTTCAATATTTATACGGCATGAAAATATCCTATGATAACGATATATTTAATAGGGAAAATGTTATTAACTAGGCTCGTCTGACCTGAAAATTAGCGAATTCCCCCAACATCCCACCCACCATTCCTGTCGACGCGAAAAATATATATCCGCATACCGGTCCACAGTTATTGTGTTGTACTACATAACAGTTTAATTCTTCGATAACACGATTTTTCGTAGCCGTCGGATAATCCGAAATTTAAGCGTTTTATAAGTACCGATAATCTCTGATAGTTTTCGAGATAGCAAACGCGGTGTAAATTATAATTTTTATTCTGAGAATGTATTGCGCGTCAAATAAAAAAAAAATTCCAAATTTTATACAACCGAATCGACAATATTTACTATTTCTCTCGGAGGAGACTGTATTGTTTCGAGTTGCATTCGTGCGACGTTTTATCTCTATAACGTGGGCTAAATAAATCGTATTTATTATCATTTTTTTATTATTTTTTTTTTTATCTTATCGCGTACTACGTAATTTATTCGTTACAATACGGATTTATCAAAATATCGCTTCGAGTATTATACAATAAGAATAATATTCAGATAGTTGGTAATGATTTACGGTGTACATGTTATTATGTTCAAACAAACAAAACTGCAGAACAAAACACCACGTTTTTGAGTATAATAACATACCGATATTAAGATTTTTTATTTTAGCTTTCACCGTGGGAACGCGGGAACGCGTAGGCACATAACGCTATGCAGTAACGAACAATAGTAAAAAAATAGTCGATAAGTCGATAAGTCAATAAGTCCGTATAAAACATTTACGAGATAAATACTGATTTTCTGATAAGCGTACTCGGTCGTAGCCGGGAGATCCGACGACGACGACGACGTGTGTTCGGGGCGAAACTTTGAGTACTTAAATAGTTTATAGAGGAGGGGGGGAGTGAGGGAAGGCGAAAAACAAAAACGACAATAAATTTGTCATAGTATCATATCGTCGAATTTCTAATTGGATACGTCACGCATTTTCGTACGAAATTTAGCGTTCGCGTAGTACAATAATCGAAAAATAACCTCGTTTATCAATTTGAATAATTTCATTGATAAACGTAAACGCCACGCGAATTATAATCTATTTATGTAAACTACGATACAATACATTATGTACAGATTTATGTGTAGGTATCGTTATTGGACTCGACATAATATCGCGTATCATCTTTACTACACCTACGGATGTAACGTGAATTATTATAATTTAATGCAAAACCACCGCGAATGAACCACTCTGCCCGCCTCAATCTCGAGCTTTGCCATGTGTATACGAGTTTTATATAACTGAACCTTAATACTTTAAAACGCGCAATCGATTGGGTAATGATATCGAAGAAAGACGCGAGTCTAAAGCGCGACGGGTGTAGACCGGTGTTGGATTTACAGAAGTTCCGGACACCGATCCCTTAACGAGCAAATTTGGTGCGTTTGCAATAATATAATACAATATACGTATTAGCTTCGAAATATACATATTATTTATCAAGGATCCTCCGCTCCCACCCCCATCCCCACGGGCCTAAAGGTGGAAAATATAAATACAGGCGTTGGTGTTTGTACAAGAGTGACGGAGTGACAGTCCCTGCAGAATAGCGACTCGAATACGGGCGGAGAGAACGCGGATACGGAATTTCGCGGGTTTTTGACGGATTCTCGTAAATATTGATAAAATAATTCGAGAATAACGTTACAGACGCATTTCAGGTGGCAAAGTGCTTGTCTGCAGAACGACCGCGCGATAATAAAACCGAGAGATCTTATTCGGTACACTGTCGCTCTCGGCGGGTCCCGGGGGCGGATTATAATATTATTATTATTGTATTACGCGGCGATGATAATTACGACCGAGCAGCTGAAAGAGCCGATACGAGTGCGAGTCGTACTGAAATAATAATACGGCGACGTTGATTGACGTTTTGATATGGGCGGTATACACATATATTATGTACATTATTCAAAAGTCGCTGAACCGAAGCGAAGGCGACAAATATTCTTCGTTCAAGTCACACGCGTACGAGCGAAATCGTTCGATTACCGTATAGTTAATTATTATTATACGTAATTGTCTTTTACCGCGACCTTTCCACTTGGCTTTTAACGATTATAGAGGCGGACGCGGGTCCGAGGGCCGGATGGAGGATGGGCCACGGGGCTTTAGTACCCCCGGCGCCCCCAGCCGTCTTTCGGACGGGCGTAATAAATACAATATCGCGACTAACGTCGCACGCGAGCGTTCACTCGAATCGCGTTCGCGTCTTTCTGCATAATAAAACTCGGGCCCCGTCCCGCTATTTTTTTTTTTTTGTTCGCATTTCCGGACGCGCGCTTGATTATTATGTGCGCGTATGCCGTGTGACGGAAACGCGCGTACGGTATTTCGCGGTCCGGTCAATACGATATAATACCGTTACGCCTACACCGAACACACGTAAATCCTCTCGAAATTATTTGTTTTAATTATTATTATTATTATTATTATTATTATTATTATCGTCGTCGTCTTTGCGGGACCCGAATTAATTAACCGGCCACTATACCGTAAATACCGCTACAGTAGCGTAGCGCTGCGACGGTAGACGGGAGGGGGGAGGGCGGGCCAAACCCCCATCCGCCCGCGCCTGCCCGCGTCCCGCCGGATTTGCATTTAATAATAATATCCGTGCGGTTCAAAGTGCGGGTCGAGAATTTCATTGTCCCTCGTTAGGTCCGGATTTCAGACGCACGACCATGACAATAATGTTTATTCGTGCCGCGGCGAAACAACGTTACGGGGCGCGATACAGGTAGCCGGTATACGCCGGTATCCCGCGAATCGCAGCACCGCGGTTTAATATTATCGCGTCCGTATAATGTCCGCGGGATCGGCGTAGCGGAAATGATTACGCGGACGAGCAGGAGACGCGGGACGGACAAAGGACGGCGGCGCCTGTGCGGCGGGGGACGGCGCGGACGCGGACACCGGCGGCCGACCGGATCCGGGGGAGAGAGTAATATCGCCGGAAGCGGCGAAAACGGACGCGGGCGGGACGCAGGGCGAGGGGACGGCCGAAAAAGACGCGGACGGATGCGATCGAGAACGGTATCGGTGACGTTATTGTTCGGCGTGCGCGGGGCGTGCGATCGGGTCGAGTGGGAATTCGGGACGAGAACCGCGCCCGCGCCAGATTGCCGGGTCGCGGGACGAGGGAGCACAGTAACCTGTGTTACAGGAGTGCGCGTGAGTTCCGCGTTCCGTTCTGTTTTATGCGAAATTATGCGAGATTTCCCGATTGGAAAAACGAAACATTATCGTAAACAAATCCTTACTATAAACGAGCTCGTTAAATCATTTTTTTTTTTTTTTTTTAAATTTATAGACGATTTTTTTTTTCGGTCTTGTAAAAATAATAATAAAAAAAACAAAAACAAATTGTAAATTAATTTCATTAGCAATTCGTAACAACACCCGATGTGGAAAAAAAAAATAACTCGAAAAAGCGAATTCGAGATTAATAATAATAATAATTCTGTATACATGTATGTATATACAGCGGGCTGGACGAATAAATTAGGTCTTAAAACGACGTTTAAATACCGCTATAAATATCAAGAGAGAGACGGGGAGAGAGACTTTTTACCATAAAGAATAATATATATGTATATTTTTTTTTATTGCAGTGTTACCCCTCGTCGTCGTCGTATAATTAGCTCGGATTATCTCTGCGGAAATTAATGAACTCGGCCGCCACCGTTGCCTTCGCCGTTCTCAGTGTTCTATAACTAAACCCGGAGCCGAGAGCGCTGCGAATATATTATTAATGTTTTTTTTTTTTTTTTTTTTTCGCTAAATGTATTTTTAACGAATACAATTTGTCCGACGACGAGGCTATTGTTTTGTTATGTCCTTAGGCTATTGTTTTGTTATGTCCTTATGTAAAAAAAAAAAAAAAAATGAATATTTAAAAATTAGCTATCGATGTTTTTTTTCCCCCCGGAGACGAAAAATACGATTTCGCTTCGGCGTTAAAAAATCCCGGCGTTTCGGGGGATTCTCCGCGACAAACAACGACGACGATGACGCTCGGAATCGGTTTCCGTTTGCGACCGTTGATACGGCCGGCACGCGACCACATCGTACCTGCGGGTGTCGCCACATGAGCGGATTGGGCCGTCCATTGAGGCCCTCGGATTGCCCTTGATAGTAATGGGCACGATGGAAACTACCGAACTGTCGGTTTATCCACCACGAATCCGGATATGTTAGTCCGTGTAAAAAGGTCATCAGTTTTCATGTGCAGGACATTGGGAAATCGAGTCCCAAACGAATTTATCGTTTTTCAAAAACTGTAAATCGTGTCCCTGGTGCAAAAAATGAAAGCGATACACTGAATTCAATTTGAATTGTGATCAAATAATGTCATTTTTAACAATATACTGGTATATAATTTTTTATGTATATCATTCACATTTCAGTCTAATGTTCTAGCTGAATTTTCAGCGACATAAAACGACACGACAAATAGTTGTGAATGTGAATCATTTTACGCGAAGTTAAATAGTTTATTTGATACTGCGCAAATCCAAATATCTATATTTTTATTGACGCACTCAGGAAATCCAATCTAACGCATTCAAATTATAGGAGCAAAGAAACTAGTAAAAAAGTAAAAAAAAAAAAAAGACGTCCTATGATAATGGGGACGGGTGCAGCCACTGTCATTGATTATGTAATGTATACTTGTAAGCAATGATAAACCGTTGCTTACGAAAAAACGATTCTGAGCGTAGTTCAGTGATGCTTTGTCAACAATACATATGTCATTTTATAATAAAATAATCAAATTGGCTTGAATTTTCTTTAATAATATTTGTTTAATGTTCCGATTTTCTCAGTTTTCCTACGTTTTTCTCGGTTTTTCCATGCTTTATCCAGGTTTTTCAAATTCGATGAGAAAACTTCTGAGAAAATCGAAAAATGATTTCTCTAAAGTACCTGTACCTGTAGTAAAATTTCCTTTTAAAAACATTGCTATCAGAATGAGTTGGAGCGAAATTGCTGGTTGAAAATGTGTGCACGGGAAAAAGAATTCTTAATATTTTAGTAATATATTTCGTACATTTTCCGGTTTCTCCTCGGTTTTTTTTTCGGTTTATCACATTTGATAAGGAACTGTTGAGGAAATTGAAAAATGACTTGCTTAAAGTACATCACTGCACCGGTTACCTTTCAGAAAAGGTGCTACGCTTAAAAATCTGAGCAAGTTTTCTGGTAGAAAAGTCTCGCGCAGATAAAAAAATATTAATACCTCTGTAAAACTACACGCTTCTTCGCTCCACTCAGAATCTGAATTACCGCTAGCATTTTTTTTTTCTTTCAGCCGGGACCCGATTCACCCAAAAACAATAAAACGGGACCCAATTTACCAAATCCGTTTCTCGTGTAGGGGCCTTTTTTACAACGATTTCCCGGTAGTCCGAAAACGGCACGACACCCGCCCGTATGCGGTGTCGCTTGACGAAAACCCCCCCGGGCCACTTGTCGCGCGCCGAAAACACGCGGCCTACCCGCGGCTCGACGTCGTTGTTTCGTTTTTCATTTCGGTCCGGTCTCGTCCGATCGTCGACGTATTAATAACTGAGGGCGCCCGCGACGACGACGATAATTTAATATTCGGACAGCGGCCGGACGTAATGATTAATATGTTAATGTATACAACGGCTTTTCGAGCAACGGAAACCCGAATTCGGACGCGGTCGCACAAAAGGAGAGTCGTGTGCTGTGCGATACCCGCGGCCGCCCCGGACGAGGAGACGACGTCCGCGCGACGCGGAACGCGAACGGAAGATGAAAAATAGATTTACTCGCAGTGTGTGGTGACCGCCGCCGCCGCCGGTACGATCGATCATTCGATTTTTTTTTTTTTTTCTCGTTTGATTTTTTCATTACGACTTATGTGTACACGCGCGTTATGGAACGCGTTCGCGAGATCGTTACCTACCTGTACATGCATACCTACCGGAATCGTTTTAAACGGATCGTGGTAGGGGGGGGGGGGGGGTGGGGGGGTTT
>CABPRJ010000047.1:145514-172997 GCA_902439185.1 Cinara cedri | reverse complement strand
CCCCCCGTTGATTTTTTTATCGTTTTTTTTTTTTTTCTATTACTATCCGGCTCTCGCGCGCCTTGTTAGCGGGTACTCTGAACGTTACGCGACACCGGACGACCGCGGCCCAAACCACCACCGCCACTACCACTGCCCCACCCCCCCACTCCGCCGCCCCTTCCGCGCGCGCCGCCCGTAGTATTTATGTACGCGCGCCGGTAATCGCCGTCGACCCCCGCGGCCGGCGCGTTCGCGCGCAATGTCACGGGAAAACGGTTTCGACTGCGCCGCGACGTTCGCGCGCGCCGACACCCGGAGACCGGCCGTTACGCCGACCGCCGGACCGGGTAAATCGAGCGCGGCGCCGCGGGACGATTCTTTTTCAACGCGTTGTCCTATTATCCGCGGTGGCCGAAGTGGGATTTCGGGCGTCGTAAACGTTCGTCCCCCGGGTGGCTCGGTTTTTTTTTTTATTACGGCCGTAGGCTAATATAGGGTCGTAAAAAGGCCGTGATCTACGGTCTTTTTACTATTCCAAGACTCCCCGTAAACTCTCTGCCCCCCCTCTTCTCCCCGCCCCCTCGAAATCGTTATCGGGCGGGGGCGTAGCGCACAAATCGACGGGTCGACTGCAATCGGAAATTTCAACGCCGAAACGCGTTTAATAGGGCGTTTTGTTTTACACGGTTCGCTATTCGAAAACCGGTAGTAAACGCGAGTAGGTATTTGAGGCCGTTCATTTTCCTATTGTTCGTAACCAGCGTAATTCCGTAATTCGATATCCCGTTATGGCCGCCGTTGGTTTCGTCCGCATCGATTCGTCTACCGCGGGGCCGTATCGATTGTTGAAAAAACACGCGGCCGGCGTTGGATAGAAAGGGGAAACCGTGATTTCAAAAACACCGACACACATCGCACGACGGGCGAGGCCACTGTTGTGGGCGGGCAGACGGGAAGACGGGGCACACCGGGGAACTGAACGCGTACCGTGTGCCAGACGATTAGTCTTTGCCCACGATAAACGATTACGAGTTTTAAAATTTAATCTTTGCGTGTGTTCTGATATTACTGATATCAGTATGTCATCCAACATAAAAATGTATTCATTTAATAAAAAAACGCGCGGGAGAAACAATCCGAGCGTTTCGCCGCGGCCCGAAAAACGCGTCGGCGGCGGCCGCGGACCTAACGGGCGGTACCGCGGTACCAAACCTAACCCATCGCCCGTGAGAAACGTTATGGCCGACGAACAGAACGCGGCCGTCGGCCAAGCGGATAATATTTCCGAACGGGACGGGGACGTCTCTGCGAACGGCGCCCGAGACGTTCCGGACGCGTCCCGAATGACCGCTCCTCGTCCGCCGCCGCCGCCCCTCGAATAATCCCCCCCGGATCGGCCGGTATCGGTGCCGGTGTATAAACGCACTCTCGGCGTAAAACGCGAACGGCCGTTTACCGGACCGCTGCGCCGCGCGCCGCGCTGACGTCGTTACGCGCGTTATCCGTACGGTCTCGCGTTTAATACGGTGCCGCCGGGGAGCGTTCGCGACGTTCACATCATAATATTGTGCATCGCAACGGTAATAATAATAAAATCTCCGACCCGAACCGCGCGACCCGGGGAAATTTATACGCCGACCTTTTATCCCGGACCGTACCGACGCATGATTTACTGGCGCGGGCGCCGTTACCTGGACCCCCCGTTGCGCCGTTGCGTTCGCGACACGACTCGGAGTACGTTCGATTAGATCGCGGACCGTCTGCGTTTTCCCGTGATTTTTTTTTTTTTGTTTTACTTACGATCAGGGCTCGGGACTTGTTGCGGTTAATATTCGCACGAAAAAAAAAAAAAAACCCCCTTAAAACGTCGGAAAAATGCGTTGAAAGGCAGAGAGAGTGTTTGCAAAAAAAAAAAAAAAAAAATTTAAAATTAAAAACGGATAAAAATAAACCGCGTATTTGTAGAAACCGACGCCGTTCTACGGTCCACTCGGAATGTAAACGTTTTATCGTATTTTTCGAAAAATTTAAAAATTCGGGGCCGCCGAAGTCTGGTGGTGGACACTCCGTGGAGGACGGGCGGGGACGGGGAAACGAAAGCGAAAACCGAAAACCGTCGCCCCGTGTGTGCGGCGGTAATTCGGGAACGGATTTTCGGCGAGGAACGCCGCGCGTAATAGGCCGCCGCCGCCGCCGCCGCCTCCGCCGAGATTTCATTAGCCGTACGTCCGTCGTCGCCGGTCTATTTGTTTTCGGTTTTCTCGGGGAATGCGCGGCCGCGGGTGTACAGGTAACGCACACGCGCGCCCCGTAACGACTCGAACGTAACCCGCAGACATTACGGCCCGACCCCGCGACCACAAAAGACGAGGCCGGCGCAATTGATGCGACGTGTAATGTACACCGCCGCCGTAGCGGTCGCACCGCGATTGTCAGTCGGGGCTGATTGATGACCGGCGCGCCGCCGCCGCGCGGGTTCCGTAGGATTAGGGCGATAATATTATGCGCTCTGCCGGCGATACGCAATCCGGCCGCCGCCGCCGCCGCGTGTTTCTCTCCGCGCGCACAGACGCGTAAAATAATGTGACGCGGGGCCCCGCGACGGCTGAAATCCGGTACTAATGAGAAAAAGATTAGAGACAATTACCGCGGTTAAAGTGTCGGTCGGCGCGGCGGTGTCGTTTCCCATATCGGACGCGTTCACAATAACAAAACGATGGTAATAATATTTCCGGGCGCTCCCGCGGTATCCTCGCGTCCCGGCGCGCTCCCGTTTCGGCACGGGATTATTACCCGGGGGTCGTCTCGGCCGCCCTCCGTTCCCCCTCCCCCCCCGCCCCTTCCGCCCCGAGTGCGTCCCCAAAACGAGATCGTTTCTCAACGTCCCGTGCGCGTCTCAATAGGAAAAAAAAAAAAAAAAGAGAGAAAAAATGGTAATTTTTTTCCGGCGTGGCCCGGAATGCGTCCCGGAACAACCCGACGTGCGCCCCGCGGGCGGGCGAATCGGCTTGAACCCTGAAAATATCCCACTGCGTTTCCGACGGTTATCGATCACGGAAGACATTCGTAGTGTTCAGAGCGCTTACAGTGTTCGGCGGGTTTATTTCGCTCGCGAGACCGTTGCGATTTTTCGAAAATTTTTTGAAAATCCGCGAAATACGCGCGCGCGGGTCGCGGGTTGAACGACGGCACAGCGCTCGGTCGCCGCGGTTTTCGGCGGGAACGCTGGCCGTGCTCCGCGGCCTTATCGAGTTCCGCCGTCACGGTCGATACCGAAATGTCGTCGCCCCGCCGACCCAATCGCCAATAGCCGTGGGTCGTCGGTTTTTTAAACGGGTTCGAACGGGTAGTGCCCGCCCGGGACGTATCCCCCACCGTTTCCGCGGAACGTCTCGGGCGGGCTCCCCCCCCCGCTCCCCGTAAGTCTCCTCTTTTGACGGCGTCGAGTCGATTTCTTTTTTTCGGTTATTAGATTCGTTACCGCGCTAAATCCTCGCGCAACGACGTGAGAGGAAGGGAAGGCGATTAATAAATTTTGTACGACAGTCCACGACAGCCCGGGACGAATCCGACCGACAGTAGACTGGAGCCGAAATTCCGTGAGGTTTTCTCGCCATTCTTAAAACTCGTTCTTAACATCTCGTCAGTGGAAATTTCGATCGATTCTTTTTGATACTGTAGTAACCTAACCTAACATACCAGTTAGGTTCTGGGCGGTTAGGTGCGGTACGCGCGAATAACGGAATCGGGGACCGTCCGCCCGCAAGAAACGGCAAATCTCGCGGCGCGCGCTGTTCCCGCGGGACACGTTTTCTCGACAATTCCGCTCTCTATAAATCCTCCGTCCCCGCGGCTTCTCGGCCGATCGTCCGTCCGGTCGAATATACGGGTTTTTGTTTGTTTTTTGTTTTTTTTTTTTTCTTTTATTCCAAACGCGTCGAAATTGTTATTGTCACAGAGCTACCAGCCGTCGCCGGACCGACCGTATTAGCGTTTAGGTTTTTTTTCCGCGCGTTTCGGTTTGTTTTTTTTTTTTTTTTAATTAATATTACATTACAAACGGCTTGTGTTTATTGCGCGCGTTCCGACATCATTCCGTTCGTCTAGTATTACGCTCTTTATTTTTTTTTTTTTTCAGCGTTGTTTATTAACACGGTTTTAATGGCGAAAAACGTAACGCGCGAATCGGGGTTTTTTTTTTTTTTTTTTTTTTTTCATTTCATTATTCGCGTCGTATCGAAAACGCATCGCGTCCGTACGGTTAACGAACGAACACCGGCGGCGGCGCGCGTGCCCTCCCGCGCTCCCCGCGAGGATTCGCTAATTGTTAATGTTAACTCCGGCGCGCGCGAGAAAAAAAAAAAAAACGATATTTAAATTCAATTATCGCGCGCGTTATAACGATACGCGGCCTGTGCATACGCCACTGCGGGTCTGCGGGGACTGTACACGGTAATAATTTTGATTTTTTTTTTTTTTTTTTTTTTTTAAAAGCCTCGTTTTTTTTTTCACCATACGCGCGGACGGCGGTGGAGGGGTGCAAAACTAACGGCCCGGCGAACGGTACCGTTAATAATTAACTGCGCGGCGCGCGTATGATCCGGAATATTATTCGCGTTCGGTAGCTATTTGAAATGCGTTTATTTTTTTCCTTTCCGCTCGCAGGGTTCGCGTAACGTATCGGGGGGGGGGGAAATATATCCGTATACACGTATATACATATATATATATACAGGGTGATCGATCAGTCGGTCGCAAGACACTCGCCGTCTCGGCGAGCGTCGACCGTTTTCGGGATCCGTTTCGTCGAACGTTTAAGAAAACAATACGGCAGCTCCGCGTCGCCATTATTTCCGCGTGTTACGGAACGTTCTCGAACGGCGGCCCGTCACGGACGTTCGGTCAGTACACGGGAACGTCGGCCGAAACGGATTTCGGTGTTGAAATCAATGACGCGCCGCTACCCGGACGCTCCACCCGAACGCGGAACGTCCCGCCGACGGATTGACGGAAACCAGTAAACGTTTCAACGCCGCGACGTTCGTTGTTCTGAACTGCGTCCGTTTACGGAACGTCCAAACGTATCGATTGCCCGTCCGGAAAAGCAGGCCTGTCGTTTTTACCGTCGAAAATATGGGGGCGACAAACGAACAGCCCGCGTGTGAAATCGCGGAACGGCGAGCGTTTCTCGGGGTTTGGGGGGGGGGGCGGTCCGTCGAACGGATTCCGCGATAGCGTGGACACTTCCCGGTGTAACGAACGTCTCACGATAGGTCGACCGCTCTGTATGCGCCAAACGAGTAGTACACAGTCGCGCGTTGAAGTCCTCGAGATCTCCGGAACGGCGAATAATTAGATACTCGAATCGAAACAGAATTTAAATACGATTACGCATAGGTACGCGGGTTTTTTTCTTTTTTTTCTTCTTTTTCTTTTTTTTATGCAAAGCTAACGATTATTTGTACGGGACTGTTGGGTATTTTACAACGCGCGGAGTGTATTATTATAGTATAATTATTCCCGTATACTTAACTCGAGTCGGACGAATGGATAATTACGACGGAAAACACAACGGCCGCGCGGGCATTAGGTCGGGTTCGAGAAAATTATACCGCGCCGCCGCCTGTATCGGCGCGCATAAAATACCCCGGGTATTACAATTTATTTATGCTTTCCTCCTTTTTTTTTTCTCCTTTCGTAATATTTACTTACGAAAAAAAAAAAAAAACCGTGTAGTTATTACAAACCCCGAGAACCGAACGGAAATAATTGTACGGCGCGTATTAACTACGACCGGCGGGCGGTTAAGGTTCCGGAAACCGTTTCGAAAAATGTAGCCACTCGGAAATTCGTACGGGGGGAGGGGGTAAAAAAAAAACCTCCGCGAGAGGGACAAAACTCGAGAGTCGAATGTTTTTACTCCGCGGTGACTTGTCGCCGTTACGATACTTCAATATGCCGTTCGCGTAAACGGCGATCGGGGATGTTGAACAAACGCATTTTCATCCGAACGGGCGTACAAAGTACGCGCGTCGTAGCTCTCGCCGGCGTGCATGCGAGCAGACGGCGGTGTTTCGGGGGGGGGGGAAGAGGTTCGGGAGTCGGGACCCTCGCAAGCCACGTGCTCGACGATATAGTTCTGTTTAAATATTTTAACCGAGAGTAACCTACGTTCGCGCACAAAGACAGGTATTCAAAAGTCGCGATTTCCGGCGAAACCGCGACACGATCCGGGCACATATAAGAGAACGGTGAAAAGTTCGGGCCGAAAGTTTAAACCGCTGAAACGCGCGGCCTCGGTAACCGCAATGCCGTGCGCGCACAAAATTTCACCTCCCCCTCACCCCGGTTCCGTTTCACCGATCTGCGGGGGGCGAACGACGTTGAAAAAACGCCCCACCTACACCGCCGGCGAAAAATACGTATACGTCATATTACGGTAAAATAATTGTATATGCATTGAACGTTTTTTTTTTTTTTTTTTTAAAAATATTTTTTGTTTAAAATTGTACCTTTTTTCCCGGTGTTTCTCGCTTATTGGGAAAACTCTTGGAGAAACAACTTCCTTAAATTAACGTCTAAATAGAAAACTAAATTCGAGTGTTCGGCATACGTCAAAATACGTTACGGGAACCCGAATTTGTACAGATTATAGTAACGCGATTTGTACGCGACAGGCGCTGACGGAAAACTATTCTGAGCGGAGTGTTTTTTTTTTTTGGTCGAGTATTGTTCGCTTCGTTGTCAAAAACAACCCCGCGGCACGAAACGACAAAACGCACGCGAAAAATTGCCGGTCTTTCCGCGTCGTCGCGCGTAAACTGCACACGTGTATTAAGAACGAAGGGTTACTCCGAAAAATATAGTGAAAAAACAATTGGATAAAAACCGCTACACCGGACAGTTTCTGTTCCGGGGGCCTACGATAGGACGAGATTTCCGAGGGTGTACGCGAACACGGAAAAGTCGTTTGCGGACGAAATAACGGCGATATCACAAGCGCAACGGCGACGACGATAACAACGACAACGGCGTTCGGGGGGCGGGCGGAGATAGGGGGGGGGNGGGGGGGGGGGGCACGGCGGAACCGTCGCGTCGCGCATATCGCTCGTCGCTCGGTGCGGAATAAAAAAAAAAAACAATAAGACAACAACAACGATAATAGCGATACGGTTCAGAAATGAAAATAGCAAAAAAAAAAAACAATAAAACAATAAAAATCCGCCGTTTTTCAAAAGCCGCGAGGTACCGAAAAGGGCCCCCCACCCCTTCCTCCTCCTGCCCGCGGAACGGTTGCCGGGACGTGCGGAAAACCCCGCGGCGGGCGACGGCTCGGACGGCGCGCCGCGTCCGTGTTCCGTGCCGTCAGCGCGGGCTGTCGTCGGCGCGAGCGCAGCGCGAACGGAACGGACGGAAAGACCGACGGTGCCCTTCGAACGCCGACCCGTCTGCCGGAAGCTGCGACGCGCCGCGCGGTCGGGAAATATTCCGCGCGCGTTAGTGTTTCCGGCGGCGGAAACCGCGGGATGGGGGCACGGGACCCCGTCGAGAAAATAACGTTCGCACTGCACGCGCGCGCGACGCGGGCGCACCGCGTAATCCGGCGCCGTAACCGGTGCGCCCGAGGAAAATCGAAAACATCGCGTCCCCGTGCGCGAACGTACCGCGTACCCCGGGGGAAAGACGTTAAAAGCGGGTGTATTCCGTTAAAAAAAAAAAACCGCACGAAATCACGGCGATATAAAAAACGGACGGGCGCGACGGCCGGACGCAGTCGCGGAAGACCCGGAAAACGTCGGCCGACGAGTGTTGGCGAAGCATAGGCCCGGTGAAACGGGGACCCGCCAACGGGGACCGCGGTACGTGTCGAATCGTCGGACATACGATGGTTTTTTTTTTTTGATTTTTTCCGGCGGCAAAGAAATTCGAATTTTCAAAAAAATAACGTGTAAATAACGGCCGCACGAACTGTCCTGGGCGAGACACATCTCCCCGGTCCCCTCCGTCCCCCCCCCCCCCGTGAATACGCTTTCGAACGTCGCAGCGAAAATCATTCGAAAAACTTTCGGGTTTCCCTTTGTTCGCCGCGGCGTTCTTTCAGGAAAGAAAAAATCCCGGACGGGATTCTCGTGCGCGGCGGACGGGAGCCGGATTTTCACGTATGCGATTTACGGAAGTTCGTTTTTTTTTTTTATTTTATTTTATCTCTCTCGTCTTTCCGCGCGCCGAACATTTTTCACCCGCGACGGCGGCGATAAAGCGCAACGCCCGCGCCCGGCGTTTCCGGTTTTGTTTTATTCTTCCCGGTTCCCACGCGCGACACCGTGCAACACCGCGCGGAGCCGCGGGAGCTTGAGCCCCGGGGGGGGTAGCGACAACCTAACCGGGTATTCCCGTCGCGCGCCGCACGTACGCCGTTACGGCGGACGCGCGGCCGGGCGCGGGAGGCGCGAAACCTCGCCGGGGTCGTTGTCGGCGGCGGGCCGTCGGCGAGCGATCGGACCGCGCGAGCGGAAGGCGACGCTTTTCGGGGGATGACCGAACGGGATTCCCGACGACGGGTCGGCCGTGTGTCGGCGGCTCGTCGCTCGCGTACCCGCGGTGTGCGGGGAATCCGCATACGGTCCGAATCGTACGACGACAGTGCCCGGCGGCGACAGTAGCGATTTCGCGGGCCGAGCGGTACGGCCGACGCCGGGGCCGATTCCCGATAAATATCATCACTCGCGTGTCGTTTACGTTTTCTATCCCGCGGGCGGAATACGAAAACGATAATAATGACAACGGGAAAATAATTGCCGCCGGTTCGCCGCCGGCAAACGGACGTCTATAACGCCCGGTCCCGTAGCCATCGCGGCGGCCAGTACCGTTATGCGAGAGACAAATCCAAAAAAAAAACCGCGTACGTACGCGTATAATCTCCGGGTCTCGGTGTTTTTTTTTTTTGTTTTTTTACATCCCTATCGTTTCTGCCGGCGCGTGACGCGTACGCTGAATCGCCCGTACACGTTCAAAACCGTTGTCCGCCTCGCGACGGCGGTACGCCCGGGTTGTTTTGTCAAACGGTTTTCGGGTGTTGTCGACGGGACACGAGCACGGTAAACATCGTTACCGTTCGTTTTCGCGTTTTTGATAAAATCATTACTGCGCAATCGACGTTTACAAACGCGCATCGATACAATCGATGAACATTTATTGCCAATAACGTGTTGCGTACCTATTTATTTTGCAGAGTTTTTTTTTTTTTTTTTTTCCACATAGATTTAGATTAGTGTGTTGCGCGGGAGAAATTCGGTTTTACAACGCGTCGTGGTTTTCGTTTTAGTGTAAGTGGACGCCACTTTTTACGATTGTAAAAAACGGTCCGGGAAAAAAAAAAAAGTTTTATTCGCTCGCCGCGACTTTATAGACACGTAAGTAATTTAAAACGTACGCGGTAGGTAAAATGCTGCGAATGCGTGTGCGCGTGAACTTTCGTCGGAAAACGAAAAAAAAAAAAAAAAAATCCGCAAAGAAAATATTGCAAACACGGCCGTGTTACAGAGTAACCCCGCATACGTGCGACTAAATTGCAATTCCGCGCGATATCGGCTGCCGAAATCGTTTTTTATCGTCTTTTTTTCTTATATTTTTTTCTTTTTCATTTTTTCTACCCACGCCAGCTATATGATCCATACATAATTTATACTTTTACAAAATTATACGATATAATACGCGTTCGGCGCCGAGTTGAGTGAAGCGTGATAGCGCGCGGGCCGGCCTTCGGTATCGATTATTACATTTATTTATTTATTTTATTTTTTTTTTTTTTAATCGAATTTTCGCCCATATACCTGCGCGGCGTGCAGTAATAACGCACGCTGCGAGTAGGCCGAAATCGAAACGCCCGCGTTCCCGGGGGGGTGGTGTGGTGGTGGTGGACACGAGTGATAACGACGTTTCGCTGGATTTTTCCTCTCAAAGCGAATCCCTCTCTCCCCCCCACCCGTCCCCCCGTAAACGGTTCGCTTCGAAACGCCCGAAAATCGGTATAAATTTTACCCGACTGATTGCGGTTTTTCGCGGAAACCGTTGCCAGTGCCGCCGGGTCGTGTGTGTTTCGCGTGCTGCCTACAACCCGTGTCGAGAATCGCACTATGTCTGCGCTATGGAAACGCGCGAACCGCGTATTTTCGACTGCTACTGAAACCCCCCCCCCCCGCACCTCGGTGTCGAAATCGGCGAACGGTCCGAACTCGAACAAACGCACGTGCAATTTCGGATTACGGCCGTCATTACATTTCGGTGGCGGGTTTCGAACGAGCAGGGGAAAAAAGCCGCGGAAAAAACGCCCGCTAATGGTTCGAAAAAACCGTGACGTAACGTCGGTTTCGTCGGTAACCCGTGTGACGGTGGAGTTCAAGCGTTTAAGTGTTTGAGTATTGAACACGTACACATCGTACGCAGAAATTTGAGCTCCGGGTTACCGATTTCGAAAAGTTTCCGAACGGTTTCCGGACTAATGTGCGGGTGTTTCTAATGTACGTAAAAAAAGAAAAATCGCCCTTCGCGTACACATCTAACAGTCTCGCGCACGGTCCGAGCGTAACACGTGGAGACTTAATCGATTTTTCGAGACGTCATTCTTAATTCGTCTACGCAATCGGTGTAAATCGTTTGTCAAAACTGTTAGGAAAATCGATGAGAAAAAAAAAAAACGTCCTCGCGATAACTCGTGTCCAAAATTAAAATGAAATGAAAAAAAAAAAAAAAAATAAATAAAAATATACGTATTTGTACGTTTGATCTTTCGACGCCGCGGCTTTGTTTCGGACCCCGTCGCGGACCCGATTGCCGTTTCTCGGCCGAAATCGCGCGGGAAAAACGGCATTTTTCGATTTCGCCACCGCCGGCAGCTCGGATCCCGGGCGGACCGGCGGTACAAAACACGTTTGGTTTTACGACGACGCCCTCGTATGCGTCCGGTACCGTTGGACGGTTTTTCCGTACCGGCTCCGGTTTCCGCGTGCGGCGCTCGGCGCCCCCGAAAGGACACGCGACCGGGGCCGCGCTTTCGGGGATGCGGTCGTTTTCCAAAAACGCAAACGTTACGGTGTCGCGAACCGAACGCGCGCAACCGTACTGCTGCGACAACGGCGCGCGTCCCGTATATTTGGCGTTTTCGTTTCGTTTTTCGAAAAATCCCATTTTCAAAACGCCGTACACGTTTCCGGATTCCGGCGCGCCCGCTCGACAATAACACGCGCGATGTTCGTCGACGTAATAATGTTTAGATTGTCGGTGTTTTTTCTTTTTCTTTTTTTTTTTTTGTGTTTTTTACTCGCCGCGCGTATCACACTAGACGACGGGACCACACGCGCGCGCCCAATAACAATAACAATGTGTTATCATTAACGCATGCGCGGCGTATCTCCGCGGCGTTTCCGCGGGCCATTGTTGTCAAAACTCGTGCGTAACGGCGCGCGGGGATCGTTCCGCGTTGTTGTTGTGACGTTCGGTTCCTCGTGTCGCACCCCCCCCCCCCCCTCCTCCCCCCGGCACGACCGCTCAATCATCGAAAAACAACCCTTTTTACCCGAAAATTTCCAGAACGGAAAAAAAAAAAAATGAAAAAAATAATAATAACAACAATAATAATACCGACCGACAACCGTGTTATACAGCGCACACACGGCGTACGCGGCGTCGTGTGCGTCGCAACAACGTAACGATATTGTAAAACGCAATCAGCGTGCCCCCCGGTTCATTAATCAAAAATTCGAAATCGGGTTCCCGGACAATCGGACGGGGCAATCCGGGCGCGTCACCGTCGTCCGCCCCGCGCGTACCGCCCGCCCGGGAGGGGGGGCGCCGCCGCACAAAAAACACCGGCCGCCCCGCGTTCGCGTCCGCGCGTAACAACACGGTGTTTTTTTATTTTTTTTAAATATCGCAACTTGCCAATGCGATTCTTCATTCGCGCGCAAACATGACCGATTCGATTTCGTGCCACTGTTTTAGTGGCGGGTCAAAGCGGAGAACGCATGGCGGAGCAATCAAATTGATATGCGTACACGGAAACGACGAGCCGCTACGCACCAGCGGAAACGCGATCCGCGCGCGGGTTGCCGGGGTAACCCCGACGGATCGACAGCAGTGTCCGGTTTTTCCGATTTGTTATTCAAGAAATCGGCGCATTGCCAGCTCGGAATCTAAAAACGCGCTCGCACCCGGATTCGCATTGGCCATTTCATTGAGCTCTCGAATCGGCTCATTCGAGTCGGTGTAATATTGCCGTCTGTCGATCCGCGAGTCTCACGCCGCGGTCACGTAACGTCCCGTAGGTACAAAAGTCGTAAACGTCCGATGAATTGTTCGCGGTTTACAACGCGGCGCGCCGTCGCGACTAAACGATACGTTCGATTCCGCGGCGGGGTTTTTGTTATTATTATTTTTTTTTTATTATTATTATTTCGCGCTCGTGGTAAAATCCACTCGTCGTAATCCGATTCGAGTGCGCGATAAACACCGCGCGCAGTGCCCACAATATAATATACGTGTATGTACGCACACGTGTAGTTCGGTATCGACACGAACCGCACGCCCGTAAATTTTTTAAAACGTAAATACGCAGTAAACACTACCGATTCGTGTTTTATCACTGTTCTCGTCCGGCCGGCGTGCAATGTAAAAACCGTTATGTCGGGACGAGAGAGAAAAAGAAAAAATAAAAACCCCGCGCGGATCCGGCCGAACGGTTCGCCGCCGCTGCCGTCGGGATTTTTAAATTTGTTTTCTCTCCGTCGGCCGCACTATCCGCGAGAGTGCCGCGACGTTGCACCGTCAGCATCGCTATCACCGCTATAATACGCCTATGATAATACAACCTTTACGGCCGAATAATTTACATAGGTGTGTATATACTGAAACGAAAAAAAAAAAAAATAAAAAAACCCCGACGCTTATCTTCTTTCGACCTTTCGCGCGGATTTGCGCGGTGTTGTTTTAGATTCTGCGCGGAGCGAGAACCGTATTGGGTTTTGAAATCATGTTTATATTTTTATTATTTTTTTTTTTTCTCTGAACCACTAATCTATCGAACAATTTCGTTTCCGATTTTCAAGCGCGGAGCACTTTTTCTAAAAAGGAAATTTGAGTGCGGTGACACCGAAAGGATGTCGTATTTATTTGATTTCCCCGGTGGTTTTCATATTAAATGGGAAAAAAAAACGCAGGAACATTTATAAAAATGTACTATCGTAAATATTACGGCCTTTCAAAACACGTACAACCGAACTGCGTTCAGAATAGCTTTTCGTTAGCAATGATTAATCGTTATTAAATTTGCCCTCTATAATTACCTTTCCAACTTCTCACCTATACACCAGTGGGCCATTCATCGTGCGAGCTATGCGTCAGTCTTTTTTTTTTTTTTTTTTTTATTTAAAGAGTTTTTAGCCTACTCCCGCAATCCGTGCATCTCTCCGTCCCCCCCCGGTATGATATACCGTCACAATTATCATCTGTGTATATAATTTCCATTTTTTTTTTTTTTTCTACACGAAAGACCTTGTTCAGTTTATAATTTAAAAATTCATTACGCTCGGCCGCCGTGTGTGTGTGTGTGTGTGTGTGTGTGCGCGCGTTCTCGTAGACGAACATTTGGGTCACACGGTCAAAGGAACCGTGTAGGACCTCGGGGTAGTGTGCGCGTGTGTGTGCGCGTGTAGGGGACGACGGCGGCGGTCGTTAACGACGGCGCGGCGGCCGCGTTTATACGTTACGCGCTACACGCGCGGCGTCCGCGTGTTCGCGGATATCCGCGACGGCTTTTCCTCGGGGAGAAACCGGAGAAACGGGGAAAGCGCCGCGGGACGGACTTTCTCGACGACGGCGGGCGCAGGTCGCGGCGGGTCGCGGCGCATCAGACGCGCGTATTCTCACGCGTAACGCCGCCACCGCCGCGCCGGAAATAAACGAGCGCGCATCGGTTTAAGTGCGGCCCGTCATCGTAAAACTTTCCGTCGACGTTTTTAAACGACCCGCGATACGACCGACCCCCCGACCGCCCAATCGCTCCGCGCGTGCCGGGGGCCGGCGGTACGCTACACGTCGTTATTGGCGCCCGCGTTTAATTTCCTAATGCGGTGCACGCGAACCCGCGTCCGTATTGCACGTGTGTACGTCCGAGCCCGTCGGCCGCGGTCATATATTTTAACGGATACGTGTGCGCGGACTTGAAGTGCGAAAGTTCTCGGATACACGGGAGACGCGAGAGACGCGGGGGGGGGCGGGGGCGGACGGACTCGTGGCCCAAGGAACGGGGAGCTACGGGAGCGAACGGAGAAGCGCGCCGGTGGCCCTGCGCGCGCTGCGTCGTAGGCCCGAGGGAACAGGTAATGCTGTTGCCTGGGTCGAGCGCGACGGTGAAATCGGTTGAAAATTTAAAAAATTTATCGTTGATTAAAGCCGGGACGTCAATGGGAAATGCCCGTCGCCGTGCATATCATAAACTGCGCGAACATGCAGTATGAAGGCGGAATTTGACGGACGAGACCCGGGATCGTTAAAAGTAATTATAGAAAAGAGGGAACGGATCGTAGAGGGGTCGGGGCCGTACCGTACACGTCCGGCGGTTAACAAAGCACCCGGGGACGCGACTCGTGTGTACAAATGAAAAGGATGTAGCGGACGAATAGCGCGGAGGAGGAAGACGGCGGGAAAATCGTTCTACGGATTGAAACTGCATCTGGCGGCGAGAGAAAATATTAAAGTCGGCGCGTCAATACAGTTTTATTTTGATCAGACTCGGAGAGTTAGTTAGTTTAGTTAGTTAGTCAGTTAGTTCGGACGAGTCCGATTGTATCGTTTTGTAAAACTGTTGTTTAAACGTTCGACGGTATCCAATTACAACGACAAACACGGCGTTCCGCGGCAGACCGGAGATACGTTTTATACGGTTTCTGTTCGTTCGTTAAACAATACGATGTTCGCGAAAAATATCGGGAAATACACGTTCGTTTACGATACTGTGAAAAACACGTTTAAGACGAAAAGACCCGATTTTTTTTTTTTTTTTTCCCCCTCGACTCCGAGGGCAAATTATTATTATTATCAATACATCTATTGGGTTATTTATTTTTTTTTTTTTATTCCATTCGCGCGTAGCTCGTAAATAACAGGTAGGTAGAGGTACTCGTTAAATCATTTTCGCCGCGTAAATCTAAAAATCCAGAGAAAACTAAAAAAAAACATAAAAAATTGTCATCGCATTCCCCTCACGCGCAGTATTACACCGCGGCCGCTGCGTCGTTTCGTGCGGGCGCTTTATTACAATTCTCGAAGTTTTTTTTCTCGAGTTTTTGTTTTTTTTTTTTCTTTTTCTTTTTTCATACAAGCGGATATTTTTGCGATACCCCGGGACGGCGGCGGTCGAATTCGTGGCGTGCGTTCCAAACGCGACCGAATGATAAATTAACGGCACACGACAGTTTTTTTTTTTTTTTTTTTTTTTACTCGCGCGCGCAAAGAATTTTCGCGTGTTCTCTCGGCCACCGCGAGACTTATGTGCGCGTGCGTGCCGACGGGCGAACGGGAGCGGACGGGTCGGACGGGAAAAAAAAACGCTATCCCGTCTAACGATATGATATATAACGTCCTCCGCGCCCTAGACACCGTCGTCCGCCGCGTCCTTCGTGCGCGCGCCCCCCTCCCCGGGGAGGACGCGCGGCTGCGGAATCCGTCGCCGCGCACGGGGAATTATTTTTTACCCGCCGCCCGTCACCGGGGAACGTCGCGTCCCGCCCGCGGCGCGTACGACGCAGCGTTTTCGACCGAGAGCCGTCACGACCGGTCGCGGTCCATCTGCGCCTTTGACACCGGAACGGTTTTCGCCGACCGGCCGCGATAACGTTTCGGGTTTCCGCGGCCGCGGACGCGCCGGCGAAGCCTCGGCGACCGGGTGCCGACAATAACGACGGGCGTCCCGAAGACGCGAATCCGCCCGTTGCGTACAGCTCGCAGCGCCCACGATCACAGCGCGCGCGCCTCGGACCCGCGGAAATTTAACGTTTTCCTCCGCCGCGGGCCGTCGTAAACCCCCGTCGGGCTTTTGCGCGTACGAAAATCCGCGTGCCTTTAAAATATAAACAACCGTTGCGGTCGCCGGCGTCGTGTACCTGCACGCGCGCGCACTGTTATTATTGCCGTTGCCGTACCGTACACGCCGAGCCGTATGTACCGAGTGTACACAATGAGCCGCGCCGCAATTATTATGGCCGCGCCGCGATATCGCGTCACGCGGCTCAGATGTTATCTATAATTAATAGCAACGGTCGGTTGTTGTGTGTTTTTTTTTTTTTTAAATTTCCGAATCGTCAACGTACGCCTGCCTCTATACGGCATCGCGTTCGAGACTCGTGCGTGCCAAGTCCGAGTACGTACGGCCGGAACCCGCCTATAATGTACGGCCGACGCAAAAGGTCTTTCGGGTCGTTTATATAATATAATATTGCAGGCGCTGCCCCGTACGCGCACGTAACATAGGTATACCCACGCGTATACGGGGTGGTTAACGGAAAAAAAAAAAGAAAAATACGCCGCACCATATAACTGCCGCGCAATCGTTCGACCGAACAGTGTACGTACGCGTATATACACATAAATATAAAGGTACGCCGGCGATATTATTTTTTTTTTTTTTTTTTTTTTTTTTTTTAATTACACGTGACCCCCGAGTATTACGGGGTATGAAATATTATTTTTACTATGCGCGCGCGTGCGCGCGTCCGAACAAGGCGAACAAGGTCCGTTCTCGTTTTAATATACGCGCCGCCGCCGTTGATTAAAACGACATGATTTAATATTACGTGGAAAAAAACAACCTCCCCTTACACACCCCCACCCCCCGATAGAAAAAACGTGACGACGATGGATAACCTAATCGTGTGACGTTATAATAAGCTAGCCGCCGTACACGCGTATTATTATAATATTATATCATGCGGTGTACGACGTACACCCACCGAGCAACACTTTCAATTTACCCTGCCCCCCCCTCCTTTCCACCCTCGCGCGAAATGCAGGTGTTTTTCGCACGCGACAATAATGTAACGGGCAAAAAAATCATATTACATAAAATCACCGCGCGTCTGTTAACGGGGGTTTTTTTTTTTTTTTTTTATCGGCGAATTCACCCGGAAAACGTATAGAGACTTAATGCGCCGTCGTTATGACACGTACGCGCGTATCGTTTAGATTCTGAACGGAGCGAGGTCCGTATGGCAGGTTTCACAACGATGTTTATTTATTTTTCCGCGGACGACTTTTTTACCGGCAGTTCCGCTCCGATTATCAAGTGCAGCACTTTTTCCGAAAGCAAATCTCACCCGACTGGTACTTAAACGAGGTAATTTATTGGAAATTTCCAGAGGTTTTCATGGTGAACGGGGAAAACGCACGAAATATATTATTTTCAAATTGTAAATATTACGACCTTTTGAAATACGTCTATGCGAACTGCGTTCAGAATCGTTTTCCGTTAGCAAAGATTAACCGTCGTCTACAGATCTACGTTAAATTCCGTTCGATACCCTGCAGCCTCCCGACTTCTCGCCTACAACAGCGGCCCACCCATCGTGCAAAGTATGTCCGTTTCTTTTTCCCGCTATACTTTTGCGGCGAATCGCTTTCGGACCGAACAATCAGCTCAAATTGCACGGGCACAATAAGAGTGGTTTGAATTGAATTTCAATATACGAATCGCACAAATTGCTCGATGATTTTTTCGCAGCTTTGTTCCCCGACGACACGGGGAACCGCGGAAAAAAATGCACAAATATAACGCTCCGCGGGCATCCGGGACGAATCCGGCGGGCAGTCGTCGCGTAAAATATTGCGCGTCGCATACAACGATTGTTGTCTGTTTAACGAGCGCGCGTGTGCGCGTGCGTCGTCTCCGACGATTGTATTTTAGAGGGAGGGGGCGGGGGAAATACCCCGCGAAACGTGACAGACGCGAATATTTACGTGTATTCGTACGTGTATAACATCGTACGGTGTGTGTCGCGTAGACGGAGCGCATTGGCGGCGGGGGGAGACGTGTGTGTGTGTGTGTGTGTGTGTGTGTGGAGGTGGACGCTGAATCAAAGTTCTGACAGAGTAAGTACGTTTAGGCGGGTACGGACGCGGGAGACGTGTACATCGTATTTTCCGACGGACGAACGCATTACGTGCACGTTACGTACGGAACACCCACCAAGCAGCCAATTGGTCCGGTCGGCGGTCACGGTATTAAGTGGACGGCGGCGGCCAAAATATTGTGGTATTTTTTTTTTTTTAACAATGATACCCGTAAACGAACCGATTATTATTTTTCGATTATTACACCCGTGATATGTAGCGGTCGTGTGGTAGCAGCAGCAGCAGCAGCAGCAGCAGCCAGTAGTTATATATTATCGTTATTACAGTACATTATCCGCAGCGACGTCCATCATAGACCGTATACATTACGCTGTGCACTGCACACTTCACAAATATTACGTCTGATTGATTTCTCGTCGCCGTCGTACACACGTATCGTATTGTTCGACACGACCGGAGAGAGACTTTTTGTTATATTATTACAACAACACTATTGTGACGCGACGCGACGCGTGGGAGACCGTCACGACCGTGATAATGAATTGATAATATTCGACCGTGCGCCTGTACGTAACGTCGGCCCGGCGCGGTTTGTCGGTTTGCACGGCGACAAACTGTTGAAACGGTCCGATCTACGCGCGTTGAAATGCATAACGCCCAGCGCGTCGCGGGTCGTCTACCGCCGGCCCCGACCGGCCGCGACTGGTAACCGCGAGCGTACAGCGGCGGCTTACTGGCGCGTCTGCCGCCTGAGCGAATTGCGCGCGGCGTTTTGCGACTTGCCGTCGTCGAATTTTCGCGGAAAACGGAAAACCGTGTCGTCCGCGCCGCTGCCGGGCCGGACGACACGGTTTTCCGGACCGGGGCGTTTTCGTTGCACGACACGGGCGCGGGCGGAAATCCGACTCTGGCGGCACAGCTCTGCGGCCGCTAACGGAGCGTTTTTCATCGCGCCCGCGTCCCGTCGGGTTGTTTTGTTTTCGGTTACGCGCGTCGACGAGTTCGAGTCCGACGGGACGTTTCCGTTTACGAAATAACGGCCGTCGCGGAACGCGGTGCGCGATAACACAATTAACTCGTCCGTATTCGCGCGGTCGCCGGTGGTTCGCGGAACGTTTCGGGATGGCGCGCGCGAGACGACGGCCGCTTACGAAATGCCCGACGGGGCCGCCGCCCGGAGCCGTTTTCCGGCACGCGCGCGCCGTAGACGACGACCGGCCGCGATAATTACAATAATACAATTTTTTCCCGCCGTCGGCTCGTCCGTTCGCGCAACACTGTCGTCCGTCGGCCGTTTACCGGCCGCCGTCGGACACCCCGGTACAACATTGCGCCCTGCGCGCAATGCAAACGGAACGAACCGTTTTGTTCAACGGCCAAACGGCTGTTTGTTGTCCCGTCGGTATATTTGATGACGTTTTATCACGATCGAATATTACGTCCGGTGAAAAAATCAAAAAAAAAAAAAATACAAAAATAAATAAAAGTCTCATACTGTACGGACGGTTGTGCCGGCTGTTTCGGGAGGCGATCGGGCAGGGCGGACGGTATTCCGCGCCGCAGAGCGTGATTCGATTTACGTCCGTACCCGGCGATAAACCGCCCGGATCGAAAAACGATCCCGAGCGGAATATTATCAGTCGGATTTCCTTCCCTTGCGCCAACAGATAGTTGATAACGCGAGAAATCGAATAAGAACCGCGCAAACAGTCGCCCGGTTTTCCGTTTGCTACGAAAACCGCACGGTAAATCAACGAAGTACGGCCCGTACAACGCGCCGCCTGGATCGAGAATTCTACAACAAAGTTCCCGTATAAAGTTTTTGATTGGTTCGAGGTTTCTGATAGGAAAGTTACACAAAAAAGAAAAAAAAAAAAACCCGTCGCAGTAAAGCCAATTTATTGTTCACTCCGCCGAGTATCTAAAGAGGACAAAATTGTTGATTGTGTGTTTTTAAGCTACTTATTTATTTATTATTTGTTCCGTCAAAAATATTATACCTGCACTCGTAGGTATATTATTGCAGTAATAACGAAGACTGCTTCCGTTGAAATTTATTTCGTTAGACAGTCTACAATGGTACAAATATTATGTTTTTAAAGTGTACTTACGTTTTTCGCAATGCGAAATATAACCGGCACTTGAGTGAAATATACCTTTGTATTATTGTTGTTTCATTTTTTAAGAAATGAAAAAAATAGCAATACGTACACCGTGTGTTTTTTTCCTTTGTCGTTATTATTTCATACAATTTATTAAGGACACAATCAAACGATGACGAATATTCTAACTGATGAAAAATATATTATTTGTTTACGATTCCACGTTACTTTGCACGTAATTGGTTCTTTTTTAAATTCCGTTTATATAACATAGAAGTATGTAAACAATAATAATATTTTTTTGTTAAAGCTTCAAATGTCATGAAAAAAGAAAAACGGGATAACAATATTAAACCTTTGGTCCCATATTCCAACACGTGCCGTACTGAAAACCAATACATCATAATTCACTTTTACTTTAATTTAGCAAAAATAAAAAAAAAAACCACAAGTTTTGTAACATTAATACACGACAGCCGTGTAGGTTCGGCCGAACAGAAGTTACGGGACGTTGTGTCGATTATCAATTGTCCAAAATTTATCGAAGACCGTTCAACATTTATTTAAGGCCTACATACCCGGCACCAACGAAATTCTTTACATGTTTTAAGTTAGGTTAGGTACTCCGGGGGAACGTTTCGAATTCGTGTCTGCTCGTTGATGATGTTTAAAACCGGACGAAAAACGATGTGTACCCGCCGATAATTCGAAGTTCGACGTTTGTCGTTGTTCGTGGTTAATCGGCAGTTTGACCCGTCTGACTGTATACTCGCGGGTTTTCGTCGTAGTTTTTAATTGAAAAATCGCGCTGGTTAGGTTATTGGTCGGTATAGGTGCCGATTTTGCCGAATTCCGGCGTTTGTATCTAACGAAAAGGCCCGTCAACCGAGAGAGAAGAAAAAAGGATACGGGGTTGACAATAATTGCTATAGTTTTTTTTTTTTTTTTTAATTTAGAGAGTTTGAAATCGCACACGCTGCAATAGAATCGTCTAAACGAAAATATCATAAGGAACGTCGCCGGATTTATATAATATTTTCTTTGTCGGGGGATTAAAAACTTAAAACGTTTCGAGTGGGAAAGAATGCGCGAACAACGACGGCTTATTTTAGGATTATTATTTTTACTTTACCCCGGTGCGCGTTTTATTTCATTTTTCATTGTGACGCGTAGGAAAAACGGTGTCTTGTCGTTTTTCTTGAGAAAAAAAAAATAATAATTCAAAGAGTCCATTTATAAATAATACTCTGCTCGAGTACTGGATGCGTTAATTACACTTCATTTCGGTGGTCCGGGCAGCAAAGTGCATTAACATATTTATTTTTTTTTTGTATTTTCCATTATGATAATGGTGCGAAATGCTTCGGTTTATTTACGTATATTTGTGTATATATATTTTTTTACAGTCGGTTAAAATAACCTCGTGGAATTTCGTTAATGTTGAAAAAGTGAATTAAAGGCGCAAAAACTACAAAAAAACAAAAACAAAACAACGTTCGATAATTTCATTTAAATCCTGACTACGCGTCAACAAGTATATATAGTAGGTAGTGTATAGTGTCGTAACGCGTTTTATTTCCAACGTCTTTGAATATTAACAGTAAAATAAAACCTAAAAAAAAAAAAAAAAAAAAAAAAAAACGCCGTTACTGCCGGTGTCGAACGCGAGTAGATTTTAAATTGCCTAGCTAAAGATAAAGAAAAAAATCATAAACTCTTTATCTAGATAGAAAAAAAAAAAATAAAAAAAAAGATAATTTCGTTCATAATCTATCCACGCGACTGCGGGTGGTATACGAGTTTTAATGACGAAGGTGTGCGCGGTTGTGGTCTAAATATCAAAACGATCGTGCGGTTATTACATAATTAAATAATAATAATAGAGTTGGGCGAGTACTCGAAATTGGAAATATTTTCGAGTCGAGTTCGAGTACTCGACTCGACTCAACACAATTTTTTTTTGTACTCATACATACGAGTACTCGACGACTTCAACGAGTACTCGTTTCACTATTTTATTGGAAAATAAATGTTAAAAATTTTTAATGTAGTCTATGCTTAAACTTTTAAATATTTTTTACTTTGTAGTTACTAGTTTATGATGATAAAGATATTAGATAATTCATTAATAAATAAAGGCAATTCTTGTTTAATTTAAATAATTATTGCATTTTTTTTCTATACCTATTAGCTATAACCTACTAAATAGTAAATATTAAATAATAAACTAATATGGTAGTATAAAAATTACTTGCANGGGCAAGATTTTTATGAAAGATTGAAAAAATTAAAATCATTTACGAGCATAATTACAAATAATTCAGCAATTCCCAGTATTCGACCCATTTCAAATTATGTTATGTCTTTGAGTACTCGACTTTTTTTAGTACTAGATATTTGAACTTTACTCGACTCGAAATTATTGAAACTCGACTCGACTCGGCAATTATCGAGTACTCGACTTTCTTTTTAGTACTCGAACGTTTTCAAGTACTCGACATTTGAGCTCGACTCGACTCGAAATAATGGAAACTCGACTCGACTCGACTCGACATTCAAAAACGATACTCGTTCAACTCTAAATAATAATAATAACACTGATATTATAAATGCGAAAGTTCGTCCGCGGACGCGAGTGTCGTTACCGCTTCGTTTGTCGCGTGTACGGATTGAGCCGAAGCTTTTCGTAGGCCCATGGTCCTAGACCCGCGGGAATAACACTGACGGTTACTCACCCCCTGTTCCCCTACTGTACCCCGCCGAAACGGGGATCGACACGGGGTTATTAATATTCGGTAGGACGAATCGTTAGTCGAACCGAACGAAATGAAACGAAAAACAAACGGCGAGGTAGTCCGGCGCAATGGCCGCAATAGCATATAACGATAATTTGTCTGTTATTTATTTTGGCACGGGCGGGACACAGCTGTGGTGTATATCATTATAAATCGCTTCTTTTTTTTCTTTTTTTTTTTACCTAAAACGCCACTGTATTTCTAATAATAATAATACATAAATTACCACTGAAAATAAACGTATCGAGGCGATTCGGGGGCGGTATTATCTATCGCGGGTAACTCGTTTCTCGTTTGTCTATGCAGACGAGATAAAAGATCGAAATATATCTGTTATCAGATAAACGTATCTAGATTCTAATATTACGTTACTGTTGATAACGTTGCGAAACCGAGGGTATTGCCGTCACACACATACTTTAACCGATTACGCGATGTTTTTGATATCGCGGACGGTATTTGTTGGATTTTAATTTTCAAAACGATTTTTAGATATTTTAGTATGTCACGCGTCCGTAACTCGCTTGAAGATTAAAATACCGAAAGAAAAACCAACGTGCAAACACAGCCAACGTTCTCGCCATTAAATTTGACCGTATAACCGCAGGAAACTGGTTCTTATGTGCATTTAAAATCCGCAAAAAAAAGCTATTAAAATCGTCAAAAGTGTTCTGAAAATAATCGCGTACAATTATTTAAAAAAAGAACAAGCGGTAGAAGAAGGGCTTAAAAGTCTCTCCCCTCTAACGTTGCTAACCGTATTAAATTGATAATTACTCGTGTTGATCGTTTTCGCAGCGTTAGAAAATTACTTTTACTAAGTCAGAGCCATTAGTGAAGGGGGACTTCAAATACTCCTCTGCCGTTTTTTTGATGCGATTTTTTTCGGGGATATCTCGACGTTCATAAGCTCTTGTGAATTTTAAGTGCATACAAATCCGTTCGCTAATAACGATAATTAGATCGCGCACACGTAGTGTTACGTCTATAGCGGCGGCACGCAATTGCGGGTTTACAAAACGTATGTAAATAAAACGGCATCGGCCATTGCGTAGACGGTAAATCGGTTCACGTATATTAGTAAAATAATAATATTCCATCGTGTTACAATATTTCGTTCTAATGTTATTTTTTTTTTTTTCTTTTTAATACGAGCCCCGCGGAAAATTCAATGCCGAAACGGTATACGCGATATCAATGGATAAAAATCGCTCGCGCGCGCAGACCCTGAGTTTATAATTCCAAGCGGACAAGCACACGTCTAATTTAATCGACGGCCGAGTGTACGCCCAGCATATGCGTATAATATAAGTATACGTATAAGTGCACGATAGGTACACGTAATCGTATTGCGAATGTATTTGAAAGCAATATTCAAACCGATTTTTTTTTTTTTTTTACTTTTTAAATCGAACCGTCTCTTTTTACATTATCCTCGAGCTTTATAATGCATAGCGGGTTCCCATATAAATATATGCACGTATGATATGGCAATACAACGTATATTCGATAAAAAACACCGAAACGTATCGGAATGATATTAACATAATAAAGAAATTAAAAAAAATATACAAATATACATTCGATCTTCATTTACGTTATAGAGCGGCCGCGGTGAAATATCGTCATTTACGCGAGAAAAAACAAACAAACGACTGCGACAACGTCGTACGGAAACTAAACTTTACAACGTCAGACGCGTTGCATTTCGATATTTACACAGTATTCAAACGAGCCGAGATTCGACGCTATGGTGCCGAACGGACATTTTCTCAAACGGCGATTGCGGGTTTTACAGTATTCGTGTACGCGACAGAAAATATTGCTACGGACAGGTGGCGTTTTGTCGCTGGTGAAAACCGATTATTTGCGTTTCGAACGTTTGCGGCGGCCGAGGAGGAACGTAACGCCGGTGTACAAGGGGTTACGGCGTGCCGCCCGCCGCGCGTACTCGCGCCGATAACTGCAAGCACCGAACGACTGCCGGAAGCCCGGCAATTGATTTTACAAGTCCCGCGAGAGAGCTCAACACGTGACCGCGGCCGATAATAATAATAATCGTGAAATTAAGTATCGAGAACGCCGAGAGGGGGAGCGCCGGCTTATCACGCGGCGCCGTCGGCCCGCGTTCATATTTGTGGACCGTGCGCGCGAAGTCCCCGGCCGCGGCGCGCGCGCATTTCCCCGGATCGCGTTGTCGGCCGCGCGGACGATTCGCAATTCATGTTCGACACGACCGCGGTCCGCCGCCGGTTCGCGACAACGCGGCCTGTCCGCGGACACCCGGGGACGGTAACCGCGCGACCGGCCGACGACGTCGTAGCCGCAACGCGCGGTTTTCTCGGGCGCGGCCTCGCTCCCGGCGACACGCCGCCAACGGGCGTGCCGAACGCGCGGCCCTTTAACGCTCGCCGTTCAAATGGGAAACGGGTTTTCACGGACAGGACGGCCCGGCGGTTCGATTGAAACGCCGCGTGTTTTACGCGCCGTGACGCACACCCGATCGAAGGCCGTGATTGAACGCCGCGACGCGCGCTACGAAAACCGTGCGTATCTCGGGGCACACAACCGAAACCGAAAGTAAAAACTTAAATACTGCTGATGAGTGCACCGCTGTCGTGTGGCGGTGGGCAGTGGCGGACACAGAGAAATCATTGACTGACGGAATACCGGTCTGAGCGAAGTTCGGTCAAACGTGTTTTTAAATACCGTCATTTCATTCGAGCTTGAAATGCTTAAAAAAAAATTACTGGATCGCGTTTAACTTTATTTTTTTTTTTTTTTTTTTAAACGTCAAATAAAACGTATGTGTAAAACTCGCGTTAAATGTTCAAACAATTTTATCCACGTACGACCGAATAGAAGCGAAAAAAAAATAGAAATTATCAAAAACCTATAAATCAAAAATCATCAGAGTGTTTTCAAAATATTATCACTTTTAGGAAACACAATTGGTATGAGTATTCCGTGAAAATAGCAGGCCTGAAAATAATGAAACCTTTGTTCCCGTAAACTTTTGCGCCGTTTTTTCGGGGTTTTCTCTGTTATTGAAACTACGAAGAAAATCAAAAACCAATCCGACCAGATAAAAGTTTTCCATTCGGAACAAACGCTATACAACAAAATGTGCCAGATCAAGATTTCCGATAGAAGAACGAAATCGAATATAATAAAACTTTTACTACCGTAAATTCATCCGTTGTTTCGTTCCCGGTCATTACGAAAACTATACTCGGAAAATCGAAAAACGATTGCACCTCGATAATGCTCTGATTAGATCGAAAATACTGGGGGGGGGGGAGGAAAAAATGAAAAAAAAATTAATCTCTGTTGTCGTTTATCGAGCGCGAAACGAGATTTCCGGCAGTCGTCGACAGACGGACAATTGAAAAACGCACACGCGCCATAATAGATAAAACCGTGAATGCGCGCGGGTAAAAAAACGCCGTTACGAACTACAAACGAAAACGGGACGTATGCGAGTCGGTTCCCGACCTCATACCCTACACGCCGAATCGGTTCCCGTTTGAAAAACGTTACCGGAATAGTGCGATCGACTCGCAGAAGATAACGTCAATCCGTTTGAGTACACGTACATCCGTAAAGCCGTGTATACCCGCGAATATAAAATACAGCTGTCTAGATATGCTTCCAGTGCAGAGCCTACGAGCAATTCTGAGTCGACAGTCGAGAGCCCGTAAGAATGGGAAGTGAAATGTGCAGCGTGTTTTACTGTGTTACTGCGAACAGTGGGAACCGATTCGACCGGTGTGGCGGATACGTCGCACGTTTAAACGGCGACCGAATCGACTCACGTTCGGTGGCGTATTTGAAGGAGGAGGCGACGGGGGCGATCGCCCCTCTCGTAAATGTAACGTGCATATACACGAAAATCTCGGTATCCCCTTTGAAACTGAATGTTTAGGCGTTATTTCTGCTGAAAAAGTGTCATCAGACTCGATAATAAAAAAAAAAAAAAAAAAAAAACGCTTCACGGTAAGATCAATGGGGCAGAATATAAGTTCATTTGTAATAATTTTAGCGTCACCGACTCTCGCCCCCCCCACCATCAAACCTAGTCAAATACGCCACTGTTCGCCTTCGTAAAATGCCATTTTTTATTTTTTTTTTTTTTTTTTGTTCGCGAACGGGAACCGATTCGGATACACCCGCGATGAAAATCACTTCCGTAACGCGTGTATCACACTAAATATTATGTACGCACGGTTTTCGAGAGTTCGCCATAACCTTCGTTCGCCCGTTCCGGGGGTTCGTTAATACGGTTATAATACGCGCCTGGCCCCCTAACGCGCGTGTTATTATTGTTTGTATGCGCGCTCGTCGTCGTACAATCGGATTTGGAAAAAAGTTTCGAAACCGTAGCTGCCCGAACAGTGTACAATACGCAATCGTTATTTAAGGGGGCGCAGACGTCGCGATCGCCGTATTCGGCAACGAGTAGCGGGCCTTTTCTGAGGGGGGGG
>CABPRJ010000047.1:90578-145493 GCA_902439185.1 Cinara cedri | reverse complement strand
GGGGGGGTGGCCGGGGGCCATTTTACGTACGCGCACTTTACAACCGCGCGCCGCCGGCCGTATAACCGCGTTTACGCGACAAATTGAAAATCACAAAAGGGGCCGCGATATCGTCATGTCGGAGGGAGCTGCTGGCGACCAATGGGGACGCGAAGGGGCCGGATATTTTTTTATTTTTTTTTTTTTTTATCGCCCAATTGTACCCGGCGGGGCTTCCCGGCGGCGTTTAGGTACCGCGCACGTAGGCACGGTTAGGAGGCACGTAAACGGGGCATCGCGGAGTCGCGGGAATTTCGAAAAGGCCATTGTTCGTGTCGAACGACGACGTCACATTATTATTATTATTATTATTATTATTATATTATATTCGTATTGTGCGGTGTAATGTTCACGGTCTCGGCGGGCGCGGGATTTTCATTTCGGGTTTTTTAACGCGCGCTCCTTTTCCCGTCCCGCATTGTATTTCATTATTATTATTATTGTCGTCCGGTGACGCATTAAAACAAACCCCGCGTTCTCCCGTACGCCGTCATACGCGTACATTAATACTCGTATTATGTTATAGGCCGCAGGTTGTCTTCTTTTCTGCGCGTTACCCGCGTCGTCGTCGCCGCCGGTGCCCCGCGAGTCTCCTGACGAGTCTCCGCCGACTGTCAACCTCGCGCGGACATAATAGAATCGTTTTCGTCCATTTTTTTTTTTTTTTCTTCTTCTTCTTCGTCTTCTTCTCCTTCTACACTCATTTTAATGTTCCGCCGACAACACGCTGTATTATTGTGTTTATGCCGTGCCCGCAAAATACGACGACGTTCGAAACGTTTCCGTCCCCATTCACAGAACAATTATACGTTTCTATCGCGACATTTTCCCACGAAAACATTTTATTTTCGAAACGCGCCCCACGCGCACCGGTCGTGTTCGATTTCCGAAAGAAAAAAAAAAACGATAAAACCCCCCGGTTTTACAAAAGAACGTACAAACGTACAATAATAAGATATATCATAGATTTTAATCTTCCTGCGCTCCCGCACGTATTGTACACGAAACACATTATGAACCGGAATGGCAGACTCGTTTCGGAACTCGTCGAGCGCACGACGACGAATTGTATGTATACGATGTATAATTTTATGTAAACACATTTTTTTTCGTTTCGTGTGTGCGCTCCGACGAACAGCGGTTTTCGTGTTGTTATTGCAGAGTGCAATAACATTGCACTTCTCAGGGGCAAAACAAACGGACAAAAAAAAAAAAGGAAATACTTTCGCCGACTCGCTGATTTCAGTCGTAGGCGTTTCGGTATATTATCTGCTGTTGCGAACGCGTGTATAAATACGCGATACGCGATACGAGAGTCGGCCGCGGCTGCGGAGTTTCCCGGTGAGATTTATGTAAATCGCCGTCTCCGAGACTCGGGGACGCGTACACAATGTTATAAAATCAAACATAAAAGAAATGAAAAAAAGAAACGCCGTTTCATTTTGGTATTGTGTTTGGCGGCGGCTTCCAGAAAAGCGGTTACAGAAACACACCTGTTATGCGTTATATTAATACACGTGCACCAGGAGGAAAAAAAAATATGAAGTGACCATAGACCCGTGTACACGCGCAGATGACACCGATAAGCTATCAGTTCTTATACGCAGTACGCACAGGATGCACTGTACGTCGCGGGTGCGTATGCGCCGTGCGTGTTCGTTTCCGAAAAGGACCGTAACGCCCGGACAAAAAGGGCGGCACGTTAACGCAAGAGAAAACCGACGCGATCAGGCCGAGTTAAATAAACAGAATAAGCCTCCGGCGAAAAGTTAAGCTGTACAATAGGTATAGAAACGCACCGAATCAAACTGTCGCGGTAAATAATTGTATTGCACGTCACGTCGCGTTGCTATTTTTCGAGAAATATCGTTCGTTTTCCACTCTCGTTTACACAATCGAAACTTTAATCAGTCAAGTTTAATAACTAGACAACGATAAAAACAATCGACGAATTTAATTGGAAAAGTTTGAAACGATTTGTGTATCGGTTTTTCCGCGGTTCGTTAGGGAAATCGCGAAGAACCGGCCGCGTCCCGACGCAACGACCGAATCGACGACGATTGCCGAATAAAAGTCTCGCGTTAAAAACGTTCGACCGGAACGAGTTTTCCGGTGTGAAAGTCACACGGGAAAAAACATCGCATCGTACGGCCAAACCAATCCGCGTGCGTACACATGTTCCTCGTCGATCCGCGCAGAATCCCAAACGGCGTACCGTTTGAATATTCAATTCGGTTGTCACGGACAGCGCGAATAGTGCGGCCGGATTTCAAAAGATAAATTAACGTTCGACCGCGATGTGTAAGGACGCGGGCGATTCGGCGGCTCTTCCGCTCGGATGTAGTACTCGGATCAAACCCGCAAATATCTCCGGCCGGGGCGTATCGGAACCGTCGGTTTCGCGTCGAAACGATCGGAAATCTTTCTCGCGCGATTCGCGTTCTCGATACCGCCGTCGCGTACATTATACGAGTGTATGACATTACAATGGGCACCCGCGTACTGTGCACAACAACACGCGAGCGTGTGGGAAATCGACACGTGACGTGCAATATCGTTTAATCATCCGACACATAATAATCAAAACGAGATCGATATCGGGCGAGCGTATTGTACGGAGTTTATTGGATATTCAAAACGGTATCGCGGGGGTGTTATTGACGAAAAGTATACGCGGTATTCGTTTTGAATTAAACTTCAGAATTCAATCTCATTATAAAAAAAAAAAAAAAAAAAGTCGAAATATACGTCCGATTCGCAGAATAGACAGTTAAAGCGAAATTTATTTTTCGGCGGCGGCGCGAAAAATAAAAATCAAATTTGCGTTTCGCGCTGAACCGCGAAATTATTACCGCGGCGGTGACGCTTTGTGTACAGTCGTACAGTACTTGTTTGAAAAATGGATTTCGAGGCGATCGTATAATCGAATTTTTATAATAATTTAGGTATTCACTGCAGTTTATTATATGCGCCGGCTATGCGTACACGAACGCCGTCGTGACACTCGTACATAAGAATATTCGGAAGTTTATAATATTATTATGCGGCGCGTATCGGTATGGCAGGTACGCCCGAATTGATTCTGTATTCGCCGGAGGCCGGGGGAAGGCGGGGGTGGCGGGGGGAGGCGGGGAAGGGAGAAAGGGGTGGTCGGAAACGGTTTAGCGCCCGGAACGGAATCCGTTTGTATTTATTTCGCTTTGTTCGATTCGCAGTGCGTGCGACGTGCGTATACCGCGTATAACACGCGCGCTGTATTCAGGCCCACGGGACGGCGTTTCGGTCCGATCCGAAATCGATACGGCTGAGCCGCGCCGACATTTGTCCGGCGTGTCGGCCCATATAACGCGGCACGTTACGGAAATGCGCGTGTAACGGTCGGGCGCGCGGTGTCCCTGATAATATATTTTTTATTGTGCGCGCGCGAAACGGTTCGCGCCGACCGGCGGCGGCGAACGTTTTTTGCGTTTCGCGAAAAATCCGTGTCGCGAGAGACCGTGATTTTTACGGGTGGGGGGGGGGGAGGCGAGAAACGAAAGAAAAACGACTAATACCACCCGACGTGCGCGGGCAAGTTGAATGTGGTAAGAGGTACGCAGATAGAGTCCGTGCACCGCGACAAACCGTCGCCAACGAAAACCGTGTGATTTTCGATCGTGTTTCCCCCCCCCTCCCCGTCACCGATAAACGAACGGAAAAAATTCACTAGTACCAACCAGATACGAATGGCTACGGGAAGGTTTTCGACTAAAACAACATTACTGACAGAAGTCGTATTTGTTCACAGCAGAAAAAAAAACACACGTTACGGTTAAACCGATACAAACCAAAATGTGAGGAATCCGGATCGAACGGTCGCAACGGCTAAATCATCACACGAGACGTGCGAGGTGTGCAGTTCGACGGAGTCCCGGGAAAAATACCAAGTAGAAAACCGCCGCAAAATCTTAAACGCGGAATGTTTATTACGGCATTTTTTTATTTTTGTTTTTAATTATCATTCAACTATCTGTCGTACTTCCAATCTTTTATTTTTCACGACAATATATTGTTGTATTTAAATCGTTACGAAATAATATTATATGCTTCGAATGGACCAGCGCAAACGTGCTTGAGTATGGGGGGTGGAGTAAATATCATCAGAAACTTCCACGCCATAAAACATAGAAAAAACGCGAATTTCCGCTCGGTAGTTTTTTAAGACATTTTCCGAACATTTCAAACACTGCAGTCGGACAGACGGGTATTTACTCTGCAGATGACGCTCAACATACGTCGTCAAACATTGTTTTTTTTTCACTTGATCTTCTGTTCATCCCAATAATGTTATTGTAAACACGTTGCGGCAGTAAAATCGTTAAGTGCGCTTTTTCTATCTCGCCACTCCTCCCGTTTATTTCGGGTCGGTCACCTCGGTCCTAACAACTCTCCACTCGACTCGGTTACCCGCACCGACTTCACACGCGCTCCGTTATAGCACCACCTCCTCGCGTCGTTCTCCGCGGCCGTTTCTAACCTCTTATCTCCCCGTGTTTTCCTCCTCGGCCCATCGGCCGTCCGTAAAAAAACCATCACTGTTAAACCCTCCGCGATGACTCATAGTCCCTTATCGTAACGCGTCCGAACCATCTCGGCGTACTCTCTCTTTCTCGTCTCGAGCCGCCGACCGTCGAAAATGCCCGCGCGCTGTGTAATACGCATACGCCCCTTAAAAAAAAAAAAAAAAAAAAACTCGTTCCTTATCCGCACGCCCTGCGTCTATGCGCATTCCCGTCAGTGCTGCGCTGTACGCTCGTCTTCTTCCGCCGCGTAATGCCATTAAGTATTATTTCTTTTTTTTTTTCTTCTCTTATAATATGACGCGCGCCTACGCGCGGTTAGTTGTCGCGAACGTCGTAATACAGACGCGGCCCGGCACCATCAACCACTAAAATACAATATTATTATTATACAGCCTCGGGAAACAGATGTACCAATAATACCTATACATCACCGCCGAAACGACGGCGGTCGTAACATGTTATTCACGGTCGATCGTCGCAGATTGTCGATCCCCAGACCTCGGGACATTCCGTCCGGAGAAACACGTGTTATATCGTGCATCGGGTACAAAAGAGGGGAAAAAACACGTATCGCCGTGGACCCGCGCGCGCGGTCGATAACGATCGTCAACCCGACGTTTATTCGCACGATTAGACCTGTCATTGCGTTGTAATACAAGCGCGCTGTACCCATATTATATATACGTGTACGCAAATACTGCCTATTTATTATCATTATGATTATTTTTTTTATTTTGCATTAAAGTGTCCGGTTTCGTCCGGGGACGCGTGTTCGCAGACGGGTAAACACACCGACCGATCGACGGCCGTCGCGACCCGAAACCCAATCGGGTTCCACGCGTTATGAATTATTATTGTTATTAACCGTACGTCGGATCGTTCGGTCGGTTTTTACTCGGAGGGTCGGGAGGTAGAAAAAAAAAAAAGACTCTGCCGACCGACCCAACACGACGCGTACACACACACACACACGATAACAATACAGTCGCGTTGCCCGCCGAGCCGCGCTTATCAAACGCGTCCGATCACGAAAACTCCGGGATCGCGATAATACTATTAATATTATCATCATGCGGCGGCGGGTTGGGAACTACAAGATTCTTAATTAATGCGGCCGGCCTCCACAAATCATCATCATGGTCGTCGTAGTCGTCGTCGTATAATTATTTATTAACCACCGACGTAGCTTCCCGGCGGACACATGGGGGCATTATGATGTATGTAGTAGCATGTAGTGTCGCGGATATATTACGTAGTGTCCCGAGTGTTCTAATTGGAACCAGACGCGTAACATCACGATATAACGTATCGTGCGTGATATTTACGGGGACGGAATAGATAAATTAACGACGGTTGTGTGTTTTTTTTATTTTTTTTTTTTAAAAACTTTTTTTTCCTCCGCGTTTCCGCGGGTAAAAAAATTATTACGTCCGACGGATACATGCTGACGGTATAACGATGAAACGCAGGCGCGCGCACGTACACGTTACCGCAATAATATATGCGCTCTATTAACGGCACGGCGGCGCCGAACAACGGCACACCGGCTAATCGAAAAGTTCCGTGTCGCAATAAGCTCGGGCGAATCGCAAAACTATACGGCAACGGTACGGGCAACAACCGCGCGACGACGGCATTAATGAGTCGCCGGGGCGCGGCGGCGCGAGTACTACGGTTAGGTGTTTACGGGACCGGCATGTACGTGCGTATATTATTATACCGTGTTCGCGTAATATTTCGGAATCGTTTTTAACGCGAGCTTAAAACTTTTGATGTACGATTTTAAACCGCGTCGTGTACGTATATTATTGTTGTTATTATCATCGTCGTCGTCGTCGTCGTAATAAACCCCGAAGTTTTACGATTGTAATTACCGCGGTATAAAATTGATCGCGGGATCCCATTATCCCCCGTGTTGTTTAATACGCTCGTGTTGCGGCCGACCGCGCGTAATATTTCCGCGTAAAACGAAACCGCGAAATAACGTCGCCCCGTCCGCTCGGCGTTTTATTTTTTTTATTTTTTTTAGCGAAATACGCGCGTCGTATATTATTGCGCGCGATGGCGATTTAAATTCTCCTCCGCGAGCGGCGCCGTCCGGACACTGTAAAGTCGAAAATTCCCTCGGCCCGCATCAGAATACGTTTTAATAATAACAATTAATCCGTATTAGCGTTACGGCCGCCAGAGTTTTATCGTGTTACATTTTAGTTTACACGGAGTGTTTAACACACGCGGTGTTTCTTGTAAAAACACGAAATTTGCTCGGAAATGGGTTTGAGAGTTGTACCTCTTCTCGAAAAAACCGTCGTTGATACTCGCGCCGCGCACAAACAAAATGTCGTCTCCCTGGCGTCGTCGTTTGAGAGGTCTATAGAGGCGAACGAAATGAACACCGTTCTCCCGGTGACATTCATATTGAAACACAATCGAAATTTTATCATTTCAATGCGCCTACAAAACAACTCTATAATTCCCGAGTTCGAGCTCGTTCGGTTCAGAAGCGGGGGCTAAAAGTGCCCGAGTGTCGAAAAAAGAAAAAATCATACTACAATATACGATGTCCCGAAAAATCCTAGGTTCTCGAATTTTCAGAAACATTAAGGGAATTGAAAACCGATCGGTATCTCTTTTACGTTTGCGAATCATTAGATTTTGTATTTCAATCGTTTAGCATATGGTACCCGCGCACTTTTTTTCTGATTACCGATCAATAACTAATCATTAGTCGCGAAAATATTGAAATGTACAAAGCGAATGGTGTATAGTATTGAACGAATATGCATTGTACGATATATTACTACACACAGTCTCTGATTATTTCGAATGACAAAAAAAAAAACGATTGTTAATTCGGTTCAATGTGCATATACAATGTGTAAGTTAGAGGATTTGGATATTCGCCACGGATAAGCGGAATCACGAACCGCGCCGGTTCAAATATTAACGTTAGGGTCGAACAACAATTACCGAAAGTTATGAGGGGAGGGGGAGCGTACTAAAAAGTATAAATAAACGATACATTATTATTGTATACTCCACAAGTACGTATATTATTAAGAATAATATTGCGATGTTAAGTTTATTTTGCAGAGGGGGGGGGGGAAAGAACGAAAGTCCACGCTCTAAATTATACTTCAAAACTTAATCGCTAAATTTTATTCGCTCGTACGGGCGTTTATAGCAAGCGTATATACGAAGCGTTTACGATTTCGCGTAAATGTATGGAGTTTGTGAACTTTATTCGAAAAATGATATTATTATTCCTTGCGTGTATTTTCCTCGAAAGTATAGACAATCTTAATTTGTTAATTTATTAACATAATATATAGTATAACGTTTATCTTTTACTCGCTAATTTCGGACACTTTTAGTGACTCCCTCCGGGCCGAATATGAGCTCAGACTCGGGAATCGAAATCGTATTGTAGCTGGCGACGCGATAGCTTCCTACGGGCGCCCGTAGGAAATTTATCAAGGAGACCGGAGGGGCGTAATAATATCGTGTAAAATTATAATAGAAATTCCGAAGTCCGGGAGAGGGAGAGATGCGTCCCCCTATCTTGCGTCCCCCGCCTCCGAGCGCCCATTTTTACAGCACCCACTATATTTATAAACAAATGTCGCCGTTATAGCGTAACATAGTGTTACCGTGAAAATGTCGATGCTTTGAGCGTTAAAATTCGCCGAAAATGAAATTGCGATCACTCGGGCCAAGTGACACGCACGCGTTTGACGTAAAACTGACGACGGGAATAGTTCGCTCGACGGGCGGAGGGTTTACGCTGTGCCGAGAACGTTCCGATTGCGCCGTAATGACGACGCCTTTTCGACACCCGACGAGTACACCGCGTCGCGAACGACGCGGACGCAGAGCCGAGGATTCCGTGACGCCCTGCGCTTACGGGACGACCGGCCGAACGACAGCGGAAGCGCACTCGGAGGATTTTCGGCGATTTCCCGGCAGACGGCCGCTTATCGTCCGGCCGTTCTGTGTCACTGTGCCGGCGTGACGCGAAATAGCGGAGCGCGGAGGTATGGCAGCAGGAGGCGGTGGGCAGTTTGACGCCGTCCGCAGTGGCCGGAGCACGGCCGCAGCTGCCCGCGGCTGTGCGTTCAAATTTATTCTTTTCCGCTCCCCGACACCGGCCGACCGGCCGACCCACGCCCGTACGCGGCCGCGTCCGATTCGCGGACGTTGTGTTACACGCGCAACAACAATAATGATAAAAAATAATAATGTTATTATTATTATTATTATTATTATTGTTAACACGCGCGTAACGATGTCGATCAATCGCGTGCGAGTCACGGGGGGCCCGCGAGTCCGGCGTTCGAACGCGCGTTCTGCATAATAAATTGCCCGTCCGGTAACAATTAGATTAGCGCGTACCCCCACCCCCACCCCCCGGTCGACCCGTTCCCCGACGCCGCGCTCCGTCCGGCGGCGGCCACGCGCGAAATAATCCGCGGACCCGGATATCGGCGCGCGCGCGCGCGTATTATATTGTTAATGTTACTCGCGGGCCGCGGCGACGGTGGCTCACGTCTCCACGCTGTATACAGGGTGATTTTAGATTCCGACCGGGGCGAAAGAAGCATACACCCTTCCGCCGGAACACCCGCTCGGGTTTCTACGTGTAACGCCCGATTTCCATAAGAGTTTTCCCCGGAAAACGCGAAAACCCGGGATAAAACACGGGAAAACCTGGAAAATCGGTACGACGTTAAACAAATATTATTAAAGAATATATATATGTATATAAAGTCTTCATTTAATCATTTTACATACATATTGTTGACAGAGCATCACACTATCGACTGAACTCCGCTGAGAATCGTTTTTTCGTAAGAAATGGTTTATTGTTGTTTACAACTATACATCAAATTATCTATAACAGTGGCTTCATCCGGTCCCGTCATCCTACGCGGTCTTGTTATTTTTATTTTATTTTTTTCGATCCCAACAATCACAATTGCGTTCTATATTATACGAAGACGTAGAACTATTACATTATGTAGATTTCGGATTTTAGATTCTGCGAGCGAACAACGATGAGGAGGTATGTATCGGTTTTAGAGTATTATAGTGTTTGTTTGTTTTTTTTTTTTTTTTCGTACCGTGAACAGAATTTATCCCGCGATAACTTTTCAAATTTATCGTAGATTAAACGAATTAACGATTCTGAAGGCCGTGTTTTAAACTTTCGCTGACCACCTTAAACGCGCAGCCGGGGTGACCGTAGAAACGGTAAATATAAAAATATTTTCCGTTAGGTATCAATTGTACACCTATAAACTTGTATGAAGTTACGCAGAAAAAAAAATGGATGGAAACGTCCCTGAAGTCCACGGCCGTGGCTATAAAAAAAAAACCTGACCTTTTGGTCCACGTTCGTCACTATACTGACTGTGAAACAGCTCTTCGGATTCATATTTAGATTAGTGACGTTCTACCCGCTGTTCAAAACGCTATACTGCTGTACGTGAAACTGAGCTTGTGTTTAGAAAAAATACTAAAACTATAGCCGTTTATACATAATATAATATTTCACCGTGTCGAATAAAAAAAAAAAAAATGTTCTAACTATTCTAGATGTGGCATAATCTGTAGAGGGACGTCGAGCTCCCCGTTCGAATAAATAAGAAATTTCGATTCGGTTCTCTTAAATGATTTATTTATTTATTTTTTACATAGTATAATTCAAAATTTTACAATATTCCATAGCATCAAGCACAGTTCATAAGTCAGCTTTGCATAAATGTATAATGTAAAAAAAAAATATAAGTGTAATTGTGGGTCTGGCAGCCCCAACTCCATGAGGAAAGTTCTCTATCAGTCGTGTTCGATAAGCCCGCGGTTACCCAGTCTAATATCGGGGGTTCCCGGTGGACGGTGGCCAAGAACCCCCGTCCGAAGAAGTTTTGTTACCCGATATCGTTTACGCATCACAAAAACTACGGCGATAATGTAAGTAATAGCGGGGCGAGCGTCGTATTCAAACGAGAGGAGAGAGATAGAATTTACATGTCTACGAATCTAAAAGTGAACACTAAACATAGAAATTATGGACTCAAAACGGATAGTGATGACCGGCCGGTCCGGGCCAACGGTTTTGCAATGTATTACTTTCTCAACGTCATTAGGTCTTATCGTACGCCTTCGCACTTTTGGTACCTTTAGCTAACCCCGTCGGGCACTAACCCTATAGGGTTCGCCGTGTTTTATTACTTCCAAATAGCTAATAATATTATTATCGAACAATCAGTCTAATCTTGCAGTCGTAAGCATATTATAATATTTCTCACGAGGATTCACGGGACTTATTTTCATTCGTATTGTAGCGATAATATTGTCGTTTATTTACAATTTATTTTATCCTTATCATTTTCCCCCTCTCGTCCACACGCGATTATTATAAAATCAACTTTTGACTTTCGACTGTTAAATACATAGCAAACCTTCTCCGTTTCAATAGTTGAAAACTAAGACCGGAAGAGTATAATCATATATATGGAATGATAAACGCGTGGATAATGAAATTGATTACGATTATCTATTTTGTTTTTGTTTTTTTTTTTTTCGAAAAGTCGATGGTGTTACGATAGTTTATTTCAGCGGCGCGTACGGTATAAGGGTAAAACGACGAGAACAAAAAATTCTAAATGACTCCGTCATACTATTATACAAACATCAATACAAATATCAATCGAAAACGATTTCCGTACGTACAACAGTATAATAAACGCCGGCCGCGAAAATAAAATAAATAATTCCGCCCTGTATACTGTTAATACGACGGTTTGCCCGCGGCCCGGAAAATAAATCTTGACCCAAACGACGAGAGTCTGTGTCTATTTTATTTCCCCTCGCACGTACGATATACTCGTGGGCTTTGGTCGGTACCTCGTCTACCCACCGCCGCCCGTTTGTGTGTGCGTGTGTGTGTGTGTGTGTGTGTAGGGTGTGTTACGATCGTGCGAACAATAAAAAAGCCGAAAAAAATGTAAAAAAAAATAGGGTGACCCGCCACCCCCCTACTCCTCTCGGTGTCCGGAAGACGTAGTCGCGTCGTCGTCGGCGCGTATGCGTGTACGCCGACTACTCGTATACTGCGTGACGAATGCCGCGTAACTAAACGGATCGGCAACGCGTACAGTCAGACGTCCGACGGCGGGAGATTGCTTTATTAATAGCTCGTGCAGTACAATACCCATTATGTTAATGTCGTGTATTAGAATATTATTCGTGAACGCGGCAGAACGACGACGATGTTGTTATTTCTATTACGATCGCCGCGGTCGTCGGGTGAAACAAAAAAAAAAAAAAAAAAAAAACAAAAAACACCAATAGATCCCTCGGTGCGCTCCGAATCTATAAGCTCGACGATGAAATCCCCGCGGAACCGTCTCCCGCGACTTCTCGCCGATAAAAAAAAAAAAAAAAAAACACAAAAATAATATATATTTTAACGCAGTTCCTGTGACATTACGACCGGGAATCGTTAAACCCACTCCTCCCCCCTCTCCGGAAAAATTCGCCAAAACAAACAATATTCGAAATTTCCATAAACCGAACTCAAAAATTTAATAATTGATTCGTTCAACAAGATGAGAAACGAAACGAGCAACTCGTGGTAACCCGGATTTTAATAGCGAAATTTCAAAAATTTCGAATTTCAAATCGAAAAAAACTTGAGAATTCTCGAAAAAACCGCTTTGAAATCCGGTGAACGCCAGAAATATTCGATTATGCACGCCAAACGAACTCGCGTAACGAAACCGCCGACACGAAAACTTCGGTAAACAATGCGAAGCGGCGCATCGTCGACATCCCGGCCCCGACTACAATTCAATTGTTATGAACGTACGTGACAATAGATCGCCCGCCGTATAACATAGTGACGGTACAGCCGAAGATACTCTCCGTAACGCGCCCGCGGATTCTATTCGATCGCTATGGGTAAAACGATTTCGAGGACGGGAACGCGATTTATCGCTAATAACGCGAAACCGCGGGCGGCAGGTGCACACAATTGAGTTTTCGCGGCGAGCGCAAAAAAATGCCCGCTGATAACATGTGTATACCTATTGGTCGTTAACATCTGATATCGCGTAACGATAACTACGATGAGATATTACGGTTGCGCGAAACACGTTACGCTGTGTGCAGGCGAGTAATCGAGTTTTGGTGAATCACTAACCGTACGTGTTTATTGTATGCGACGACAGAATAGCCCGATCGCGACGAAACCAATACGGTGTCGGAATAAAAAAAAAAAAAAAAAAAAAACATTCGATAATGTATTGGTTTTACAACGATATTCATTTATTTTTTTTTTACTATTCTATTAGAAATCCTACAAAGTGTAGTACATTTTTCCGACAGTGAATTTTACCCGATTGGTACTTCGAGGAGGCGAATTCTCGATTTTCCAAGCGGTTTTCCTAAAAACTGGGGAAAACTGGAAAATGTACGTACGTGCGTATAAAAGAAACTTCGCTCCGAAACGTTTTTCGCCAGCAACGGTTTATCGTCGCGTACGGATATAAATCGAATTTCCCTCCTATATCCTACCTTCCCAACTTCTCATCTTTATATACAACAGCTGCAGTGGCCCGAAGTACGTGTGTCCGTCCTTTTTAATATAACGAGTGGAAAACGAGAAAAAAAAACAAATCGTACAGCCCCGTCGTCGACGCGGGAAGAGGAAAAAAGACGGGGAAAAAACCTCTATTTTCCCGGGCGCGTTTTTTCGCTTCCGTCTTTATTTCGCCCGGTTTTTTTTTTCGTTTGTTCTCGTCCCATCCCCGTCCGACCGGCCCGACTTTCGTATACAAAAGACGACGCGCGAAACCGTATATAATATAATATGTATACACGAGTGTTGTATAGGCTCGCGATCCTCGGTTTTAAATTCCCTCCGCGAGAAGTTTACGAGAGTCGAAAAGGGTTACGCGAGGTTATGATGCGGTTATAACCGCGGGACCGGAGATAAGTTTTTGATCTCGCACGTCAAGTCGGGGGTACGTATACCCGGACAGGTATGCGCGTACGTGTACACACGTGTAGGTACATTTACGCGTGCGTATGCGTGCGGCGTATAATGTTGCGTGAGGAGCGGTGGCGGCGGCGGCGGCGGCGGCGGCGGCGTAACTCGAATACCGCGCGTCAACTTTCGAGTACTCCGCGGGCGCGCGTCGCGGTTATCTGTAAAAGTTTGACGTCTGCTCGCCCCGTCGGATTACATTATTATTATTATTATTATTATTATTATTATGATTACTATTATTATACGCCCCGTATGTGCGCCGGAAACGCGTTAGGCTTGTCAAACGTGACGGGAAGTGTTCGAACGCCGTCGCGTACGTACCGCATACCGTGTGCGTTTATCGCGGCGCATAATACGGCGTCATCCGCGTGCGATTTCATTCGGCTCCATCGAGAATCGATAACCACGCGCGCACAATGTTATTGCGGTACGCGAGCGCGTAATGTCGCGATATTAAATGCCGAATTCCGCGCCCGATAACCCGTATACGATGCAATTGGAACCTGCCGTACTGGTTCGGGGGAAAAAAAAACTCGTGAAAAAAATGTGCAACGCGATTAAACGCCGAACCTCTCCAAAACCACGACGTCTCAATCATACAACTGTGAACGTAATAGTTTTTTATACGCTGAACGACCTCGCAGTCGGTGCTCCGTAATTTTCTCTGGGAATTGCGTGCGCACGCAGTTATAGATTTTCAACCCGCATCACGGGCAAAAGGAAAAGCTCGGTTTATTGAACAAAAGTTGATATTTCCGATCGGGCTTATGAATTTCAACAGCCGGGTTCGGAGGTACATGCCTGTGTGCCTACAATGTACAGAAGGACATTCCACGGTTTATTCGTGGATCGGCATTGTTATTTACACTACTGATATCTGCCCGACGGAAATGTCTGCGGGACAAGTATCGGTGTACTTGTACTACGCGCCGGTTGTTTTTTTTTTTTTTATTACCTCGACGAACTTTGGGAAATCGGTCAAAAGCCGCGTCGTTTATAAATATAAAAAACAACGTGTGGCGAATTACGGCGGTGGACGACGAGAGTTGGACACGATAATGAGAACGCGACTGCGATTAACAACTCCCCGGCGGTGATACACCATTGTAATTAATTTTTAAATGTTTATACTCTCCGGCACTATATATTCAATGGACGAATATACATAATATACATACTCTTACTTATGTTTTTGAATTTTTATAAAACGAATAACGAATAAAAAAAACCAACACCCGCTCCACTGCAGTATTTATTTACTAATAAAGTATACAACTATCACGATAAAATAGCTTTGAAAATTACCCGATTGAAAAACAAATTAAAACCGTTACGCATATAACATGCTATGTTTTATTTTTTGTACGCGAGTAAATCAACTGTTAAATTTGCGGAGTGGGGGCCGGTAGGTATGTATATTATTGGAGGGTGAACAAAGGAGTATTTTTCTTCTTTTAAAATTTTCATACTAATCGATTTTTTTTTCGATTTAAAATATCGAAAGTCAAAACGTTTTATGTTTGACGATCATCGTTATTGTACGCGAAAACACATTAGTACACGTTATATAAATGCGAAATTAAATTTTGTGTCGAAAAAAATAATAAATAAATACGGTTATCCCATCAGATTTCTTTAATCCGTAATCGTCTACTTCAATCAAGTTTAGAATTGAAATTATAGCGAAATGTATAAGGACGTTATTTCATCTCGCGAAACGTAACAATTTATATTTTACGCCGAATGCGGAGAGAATATTTAGACAATGCAACGGAAAATCGAATAAAAACTTAATAATGTTGCCCGCGTCGTGTTATTCCGACCCAATCTAAAAGGATTTCGCGGGCACAGACGATAATAATTTAGTTTTTATTTCGTTCGGACGTTTAAAACGACATGTGACGTCGGTGTACGAATATCGTTTCGATGGAAAATTACTTTCCCCCCCCCCCACCACCACCACCGCCACCTCCCCGAATTCGGTGTAAATGTCAGATATTTTATCGCGAGCGCTCGCCAGTATCGCAACAATATTATATTTAACAGATAGTTCCGCGCGATATGTTTACCGCGCTTAAACTCTGCCATACCGAATTCACAATAACAATACGAAATTAATATGATCGGTTGTAATCGCGCTGTTTGTTATCGAAAACATTCGCCGGTCGGTCGGCTGCTGCGGATTCGCTCCGTCCGTTTCTGCATAACGTTTGTGCATTAAGTGAGCCAAACTCGCGGAGATTGCCAACGTTAAGTGCGGTTTTCCTGTTCTAATTTTTTTTTTTTTTTCTTTCGAATTTATGTTTATCCAATTTAAATGTCATATTAATAACAATTTTATCAATGCCGTTAACCGGTACGGAAGTCATAATAATAAAACGAAATTGTTTAATCAGAAACGCCGCCGATGAGAACATTACCAGTTATGCGTTCTCGGTCCCCCGGGGGAAATGCGGACCCGATTTATGCCTGCAGTTTAATGCGATTTCGTGTACAAAGCAGTTTCTGATACGGGCGAATTAAATTACGAGAATCGCTAAATAACGTAACGGCAACGCGAAATGCCGCGTACAACAATTAATACATGATCTCTCTTGCCATTCGAACCGTACACGTCATAGTGATGACATTTTTGTTTGTAAAATCAACGGGGACCGAATAAGCTGCAGTGCGTAAAACAAAAACCGAAAAACAGCCGATCGAAAATCGCCGGTCGCTTACGAAACACGATTATACATCTGCATGTTCGGTTGAATTTGTTTTTCGAGACGCCGCGATTTTTACGATTTTCGAATCGAAATTTCAACTCAAAAAAAAAAAAAAAAGCTTTCAACGAAATTACTGTACATTACGCAAACAAGTCGTTTACGGACATACACAAAAAAAATAAAAAAAAAAAAAAAAATAGTAAAACCAATACATTACTCGTCAGTCTAAAAATGACAACGATTTTACTCGAGCCCGTCTTTCCCGGCATAAAAGATAACGTATTAATGTAAATACCGAAAGGACGGTGGTATACGAAAAATCACGGCGTGCGACAAAGACGCCGTGTACTCGCAATCTGCGTATCGCGGTTAGGATTATAGTCGGGGATAGTACGGTTTCTGCCGGTAGGAGTTTTGGGTTTTCGTCAGAAAAAAACGTTTCAGCGGTTTATGTTATTGCTCGTTTTGCGCCTTCGGAAAACCGTAATGGTATCACCCACGTTTGAAGGCACCGGTGTGCAACGACAGGATACGTTCAAATTTACAATTTTTCGGGAGACGAAACGAAAAAAATGTTTTTTCTTGTGTCAGTAAAATTTTAAAGCGTTGAAGTATTACGATGTTGGCCGATACGGCATTGACTATTTCATAGAACAACACGGATGTTCTTCAATTTTAATTATTTAACAAAATAAACACAATAATTATCATTATGCTTAAACGGCGGTGTTTTTTTTTTTTTTTTTATGCGCAACAATAGACTACGTCCGGTCGTATCTGGTTATTGCGCCGGGAAAAAATTGTTTCCTCTATTAACGTATGTTTATGAGACACGTCCAGACGTATGTATCCGCTTGTCGAACCGTTCGATAGAGAATTTTTTTTTTCCTCCAGATATTTCGATGGAACAACAAAACGCATTTTTGAAAATTTTTGACGTATCTCGTTATTGCCTTCATTTATTGTCGCCGTCGAAAACGTTAACTCGTATAAATGTGTACGTCTATACCGCAGTGCATAACGGCAAAATACAACGAACAAAAAAAAAAAATAATAATAATAATAAAAAAAAACACAACCCAATAACAATATAATACAATACATAGAAAAAGCACGTCATAATAAGTCAAATATCTCGTCGTCGGGTGTTCGGATGGAAGAAATAAAAAAATAAAAACGATTTTCGGTAGTACAATAACAGAGCAGTTAGTAACTTTATAATAGTAGTCCTATAATACGTAGGTATATTAACACGCAATATAATACGATATCGTAGTGCGTACAAGTACAATAACAGTAGGTAGTGTTACTGTGAGCGACAGTGTTGCTGTACAGGGAACGACGACTAAGACGTATAATACGTTTAGGTACAGGCACTTTTTATACGTATTTATGTCGGAGTAAAACAAATTCGAAACGACGGCGACGATTATTGTTGTTATTTATTACGATTTAACGAGACGTTACGAATCGGAGGGGAATGGAAAAAAAAAAAAAAAAAAAAAAAACGTGACGACGTTTGGAGCTGCTGCTGCGGGCAGTTGTCGTTGACCGACGGCGAAGCCGCCGCTAGGTTCGAGACGCGTGGGAGGGAGTGGGGGGGTGGGGGTTTCTTTATTTCCGTATTGTGCCGTCGTGTATCGAATAACCGTGCGCCCGCGTTAATTAAATTTAATGGAACACACGATATTACACGAGAACGACGATAATTATTATTATTATTATCATCATCATTGTTATTATATTTCGGGTCTTGTGCTGCAGGTCGTCGGACTACGCGAGGTCCGGCGGCGCACGTGTGGGACGCTCGTCGTCTTCGCGGTCCGCGACGATGCGGGCCGACTTTGGAGAGGTCCTATTGGGAATTAAAACAGCCGGCGGTCGCGCCGCCACCGCGGCAAGCAAACGGTATATTATTAAACGTATTTTTTTTTTTATTATTTTCGTCCATAGTCGTCGCTACACGCGCGTCCGCGTGTTATCGGCGTATTACAAATTGTGTACGGCGCATAATACACCGTAACTGCAGTGAGCCACTCGAAGAGATTTACGACGACTGCGGCGGCGGCGTTTAAAAAAAAAAAAAAAATAATTATGATAAAAAAAAAATAAAAATAATACGGAATAAAGACCAGACACCGATGTATACGCCTGTCCCGCCTATGTATAATATCTGTTTAATAATATTAATTTATTGTCCGACGGATGTTCTCCGGCGCGCGGCATTATACCGCGTTTTTCGACTTCCACCAGCTGCGCACGAAACCGATATCGCGTTCGGAAGAAGTGCTCGCGTCGAAAACGTCCGGAGACACTCGGCTCTGAAAATACTACCGAACGACGACCGAATTCAACGCCCGTTACAATACGTAAACAGTGCGACCGAATTTCGCGCGCAGCCATTTCGACAAACAAATAAACGGGAACGGAATCGCATTGGACATTGAGTATATCGAAAAGAAAAAACCGAGCCCTCCCTCCACTTCCCAGCGTAGTCGTACGCGTTATAACGGAATATCGGCGGTTTAAACCGAATAACAAGAAACGGCCCGAGAAATTTTGAAGAAATATAATACATTGCGTTTGTATCGCACAAAGCATTTTACACTGTGGAGCTATAGTGTGTGTGTGTGTGTGTGTGTGTGTGTGTGTGTGTGGTCGTTTTTCTTAATTGTTTGAAAGTTCACTAGTATTGTGACGGCACAACCGTCTAGCGTTTCGGGTTCTCTAAATAATAGGCTTATTTTTGTTTCGCTCGATAAATTCGAATCGTGTTTATTCGGCGGTTTTCGAACGGACGATCGAAGTGGACCGGAACACATATGCGGCGGTGTACGCGTCGCCCAAATCTCCATTGTCCCTGTTATTCGACTAACATGGTCGCGTGTCGCGGCGTCTCGACGTTTTCCAAAGTCCTAGGGCTAACGCGGCGCCGCGGTTTCGACAAACAAACGTTTTCGCGTTCCGCGTAACGGGCGAAACCGAACGACGGAAACGGATATAACATTCGTATTTACGGTACGTTCGTTGGGCGCGCGTTATTAAAACGCACGCGCATTGCGTTTCGACTGCGGTCGGACCCCCGGCGCGCGCTTTCGGGGAAGTGGCCGAAAAACAATGTGTACAAGCCGGAAGCCCGGATAAGGAGGCCGCGCGTCATTCGACGTGTTCTGTCGACTTGCGTTCGCGGGCCCGACGCGCGCGCAACGCAAAACACGGCGTTATCGCCGTGTCGGGCGGTATTCCGTTTTGAAATTCCGTACGGACACTGCGCAGCGCCCTCTGGTGACATTCGAATCGGATAGTAATAATAATAACAATATGAATTATAAACACCGACCGCGCGCGATATCGGAGAATACGCGCGCGTAGCATTTGGCATTACCGACAGAGCGTTTTTTTTTTAATTTAATATTTTTTTTTTTTTTTTTTTACACTATTCGAGACGACGTTCATTGTAACGGGCAGACAACGGGGCTGTACGCGGTAGAATGTTGGACGCGCTTTTTTATGCGACGAGAAACCGAATGCCGCCCGCAGAATCGCGCGACGGCGATAACAACAATATACGATCACTCGCCCTCGGGGATTTTTATAAACATTTTTTTTTTTTTTTTTTTTATGCAAATGTTGTTAATATTAACAATAAGCGATTAATTTATATCGCGGATTAAGCTAGAGTTCGTTAGTAGTTATTGGGTTGCGTTTCGGAACGAACTCGATTATTTTTGAAGTTTGGTGACCGTCGAGAATTTCTTTGATGTCGCTCGGGAGACTGAGAATATTGTGCGCGTGCCGGTTCGTATACGGGACGTTTTTCGAACATGCGTTTTTTCGTGTTTCGCGTTCGACGTGTATCCGCATACCGGTGGATAATTTCGCTTATTAGAACGAAATGCGCGTGGCCAAAGTGTGTCCGATTCGTATTCTGACGATAGCGAAATCTTGACGTCGGCCGGGGTGTATACCGGGCGTTTCACTGCATTTTCGACGGGTTGGGTTTATCGGCAGGCGGCACACGGAGTCCCGGCACTGTCACCGCGGCGAAATCGTTTTGTTTGTCGTCGACGCCAACGGGATATTATTAACCTCGGGGTCGTTGGTCGGACGCCGATCTGTCGTACGCGCGGGATTCTTTTTCGGACTTAAAACGGCAACATAAACCGCAAAACCAGATCGAGATCTTCGGTTATTGATGTTTTAACTCTGTAGAACCCGGTCGCCGCGAGGCTTAATTTAAACTGGCCGGGCTCGTTCTCCGGGCCTCCCGCCCCCGCCCCCCCCCCATCGAAGTGTCCCGGAGCAGAGTGAATTTCGCGATAATACTTTTTTGATATCGTTTTGATGATTTCTATAAAAACAAACGTATCACCCCGCGACAGTGGCGCGCTAAAAATGTATAACAATATATCGAAATATTTCGCTGTTTGTAGTGTTTGGCGGTTGGATCTATACATCAGCAATATCGCCGGAGGACATTTGTTCGGCGGCGTTGTTTTCGGTGTATTTTCGCTCTCTACGGGAACGCCGCTTTTATTTTCGTTTTCCTCTCGTCCCCGCGCCGGTTAACCGTCCGGCCGTGCCGTCTTTCGCGAACCACTGCGGCAAGTTCGGAAGTTCAGCCGCCGTCGTTAATTCGCCCGCGTATCGTTTTAATTTCTAGTCCACTCGAGAAATATGATATTGCGCCGGGCGCGCGCGCGTGCAAAACGCGTTCGTATAAAAATTAAAAATAATTGGACCGGATTTCACGAACGGCGCGCGAGTCGAGAGGCTACCGAGCGGCGGTCGCGAAATAATGAGCTTGCACGGGTCGTACCCGTGCAAGTGCTCGCCGCCGCAACGGATATAATATACGTGTATAAGTATTTTTTTTTTGTTTTTTTTTTTTTTTATCATTATTATTATTTACGCGCGATTTAACACGTAACCGCGAACGCCGCGGAGACGGCCCGCGCGTCCGTAACGTCTCTGCTCGTCCCCGCCGCCGCCGCCGCCGTCGTCGTCGTTTCGTCCGGGGGATTTCGCTTTTTTGACGCGCTCGCGCGACATCGGCGCGGCACCGCTCGACTTCGGGACACGGTGATTCACGCCGGATTTATAACCGCGGTGGACAATGGCGGCCGCGGGCGGGACGAAACGATATCGTTCCGGGGCCGAAAACGACCCCGAACGCGACGTCAGAGCTCGCCATAAATCTCGCGATATCGGTTAACGGTATTGGACTTTTGACGTTCCGTCGGTTTTCCCCTCGCCGCGCCGCCGACGCATCAGCGCCGTCGGACGGACAACGTCACCAGCGCACGGCCGTTTGTCGAGTTTCGTCTCGGAGCCGGCGTTGCGCTCTCGTCCGTCCGACCGCCCTCCGGAACTCGGGACCGATCATTATCTCCGCGGGGTACGTGAACGGAACATAACGCGCGCGCATATTACGCACGAAATCGGTTCCGGTCGACAAATATGATAATAACGGTAATAAAACGCGCGCGCGTTCGGTCTGTGTACGCGCGGGGCCGCCGCGCAGTGTAGGGGCGGCGCACGCCGCGGAGTCCTCGGACGGTCGGCGGTCCGCGGTCCTCGGCGCGCGCCCCCGCCAACCGGTGACGGCGCGTACGCCTCAAAAGTCGGAAGCTCGCGCGAAACGTAATGTCGCGACAAGAGCGGCGCGCCGCGTTCGTCCGCGGGCCGATCGATAAACACGCGCGGGTCCGGCGCGCGCCATTGTAACCGCGTAGTCGCGGCTGTTGAAATGTCGCGCGTACGCGGCGGCCGACGAAAAATCGGCAATGGTTTTTTTTTTTTCGCGACCCAGACGTAATTAATTGAAAATCCGACGAGGCGAACAAAAGAAAAATGAAAAATAAAGGGGAAAAAAACCCCGCGCTCCTTTTATCGCGTCCGCGGCCCCTCGCCGCCACGTACGTCGTCACGTGTGTCGCACGCCACGCGGGTACGACGACAATAATACACGCTACCGCCGCGTGCTTTTCCCGCGCGTTGTGCCCGTACTCGATCCGGATCGCGGATTCCGCGCGACAGTAAAATATGCGCGACGTTCGCGCGTCGAGACCAATAACAGTGACAGTGCGCCGCGTTCTGCAACCTGCACGACAGTACCGGCGACGGCGTAAACGGCCGGGCGCGCGCTCTCGAATTCCGGACGACGTCGCAACGACGCGCCGGGAAATTATTGTTCGTCGCGGTTTGCCGAGCGCCGCGTGAAGTTTCCCACTTTTTTCGCGCCCCCGTTGAACGGAACACACGCGCGGATATTTATTTTAATTTTTTTTTTTTTTTTTCCTAATCGACTTTCGCGAAACGTACGCAAACATATACGCCCCGCGCGTACGGTCCGCCCGCACGCTTCGCCGCGGCATGCGTGCCCGTTGTCCAAAAGCCGGCGAATACTTCGCTCTAACGGTGTAATTAATACGCCCGGGGTTCGCCCGTACATTTCCCCCACGGTACAGAGTGACCAGCGGCGTTTCCGCACGTACCCCTCCCCCCCTGCGCGCGCGTTAATATACATCTTACTCTCGAAGACGTTTTTTTTTTTTTTTTGGGTAATCTTTCGCGCTTAACATTTTACACGCGAAGAATCGGTTTTCGTTTTCGTCGGCTCTAATTAACCTCGCCCCTCCCCCCCCCAAAAAAAAAAACAATAACAACGACAATCACCATTACTCTTATTGTTCGATTTGAGTTACGAATTCGGTAAAGCGTCTACACAATTGTGTATACGTTTTTGAAAATTTAATACCGGAAATGGTTGTCATTCTCCGAGTGCGTTTGAAATTGTAACAAAGTTTTTTTTTTACATTGCAGTGTAATGCGAATAACTATTACGTTTAATCATGTGTACCCATAATTGTAGTTTATATAATTGCGTATTAATTCCCGACATTCGCCAACAAGATTGGTTATAGACTTATCGTAATAACGATTAGGGTTTCTCAAGTAAAAGTATAGGTAGAAATAGATTCGGGGTGAACGAGAATCGAAACTTTTGCATTTTTTGAAGGGACGTCCACTAGGACGGAAACGAAAATTATGTTTTTTGGCGGAAACGATGTCGGACATTCCGCACGGGATGTTATACTCTCAAAACAGTTGTTGAAAACACGACATAGGTATGTAGGTGTGCACGGAACGAAACCGACTGATCATTTTAACGTTTAGTTTTTGTCCAATTTTAAACAACGCGTTTTATCTCGGAGCCTATTAAGAGATCAGACAATATGACTCGTTCGAACGTGTCTATGATATAATATAATAAGACGATTTTAATTTTATAGATGAAGAAAAACATTTAGATCATATTGATCGAGTACCCTCCCCCCGCCCATTTTGTTCGTCAATATAAGAGGGTGAAATTTGGTGATGTAGACTCGACCAATTTGCGGCACGCAATGGGATGGACAAATTGCCAAAGAGGGTAGTTTGATGAGTTTTTTCGGATTTAATCCAAAAACTATTACAGCATTAACATAAAAACATGTTAGACTTTGATATTATGTAGAACGTAAAATCGTCTATACAGAATGTTTTGAAAAAGTTGCTCGTAAATTTGTAATTTTCTGGAAAAAAAAAAACCGATAAAATACCTTAATGAAGTATTTTCAAATATAATTTTAAAAGGTAGTTTGACGATTATTATTATTTTAAATTCGAAAAAAACTGAAACCCGTGATCGTTTGTCAACCGTTTGGCTGCTCACGAAAGAGCAGAGCTATAACCGTTACCGAATTTCATCGCGAAATCACTCTATTATATTAACGAACGAAATGGCAGGTCGCTGCCACAATGGGGCCCGCTCGATCAAAATCGTCCGACCGTTTTCCCTCGTCGTCTAATATGATACACAGTATATATACGGTTAAGAACTTGATTTATTTTCGTTCGCGGTTCAAATTGGCGAAACGCTGATAGGTTGGACGGCAAATTAATGTTTGATAATAAAAATATAAACGCGCGGGAAGAGTTATCAACAAAAGGCAATTGGAGCGCGAAAGCACCTACCCATCGGGTTCGAAAACCATACCGAGACATTATAAATCAAAAAAATTACCCGCACGTGAGGGCCGCCGAACGCGCAAAAACGGAAAAAGTATGCAGTTTACGATGGCGTTTCGCTGTTCCTGCGAGAGCAATAATTCGTATAATACACGCCGCCGTTTTGTTACGGGCGCCGCCTTTGTATACGAAAAACATCGCCGCGGCCGCCGCTTTTCCTTTTAAATCGTAAAACCATAATTTTCGAATTTAAAATAACGAAACCATTACGTTTTTAAGGGCTCGGGCGTTTGGTAACTGCAGCGCAGCTGCCGGAGCACGCGCTTCATCGTATACTTTTTGCGAAAACAAATAAAATAATACCGAACACGTCTCTCCGTCGGTTTTTACGCCGCCTGTAAACTATTACCCACCTACCTGCCCCATACATATAATATGACATCGAAAAGGAAACAATATACATTTTCGCAGCGGAAACGATGTTTATAATGTCACGGACGGAATAAAAACGAAAATACATATTATTTCGTCAAACGTGTTCCGAAATCCGTGACTGATGGGCTATAATAACGCGACATTCTAATATTATAATACCGTATTCCCCCCCCCCTCCATTCACTACCGTAATAGAGCCTTTGATGTGAAAGTTTCGAAGAACGGTATACTTTTTTTACGCTTATTGGGTTTTCGCGAAATCGAGTTAAATGAATAGAGGAGTTGCGTAGAATAGAAAATATTATGAACGTTCGGCTCTATATAGCAGCGGTACATTATTATAATATTATACGTTGCATTTCGTTTTATAACGAGGATACCAATTTATTGTCATTCCGGAACGAGAACGCAAATTGTTTGAACTTTTGCTCGGGAAAAGGGTTTTTAAAGTTACGAAAAAATTAATATTGTTCGCTTTAGTTCTGTCCTATGAAAGTCGATATCAAATTGTGGATCATTTTATTTCGTTGACAGTTTAAATTATATCAACAGTGTATTAATACATTAATAATACATAATGGATACGACAAGTGACGTAAATATTAGGTGGGCAAAGTGGGAAATCGTTACGGGCCTACGACTGATACAGGTCCTAGAAATATCGTAGACCAGACACAAAGCATTATCGAGGTAACACAGAAATCAACAACAAAAAGTATACGAAAAATTGCCAGTTTTTCTCATTAGTTTTACATAAGAAAATTTCAAGGAAAATCAAGAAAAAAAAAAAAAAATGGTCCTCCAAAGTACCAAACTACCAACCAGATCAGAATCTAAAACCGCAACTTTTATTCTATCATACAGGGATCTCCGGTATTTTTTCAAAAAAGCACTTAGTTTTACATAAGAAAATTTCAAGGAAAATCAAGAAAAAAAAAAAAATAGGTCAGCTAATCGACCGGGGAAAGAAAACGAAAAATGTCGGACCACCGCCGCGAAATTTTTTTCCGGCTATAAGTATATAGGAACGGTAGTTATTTTAAGTAACTGACCAACACGTAAGTAATAATTACAGCAGTCGTGTCGGCGTACCATGTGGCGACCGAATATTTTGTTCCCATTACGTTATTATTATAATAAAAGGAATAGCGAGGAAATATTTTTGTGTCGTGTATAATCGTTGGTACCCTAAAAGGTGTGAATACCGTAATTCCACGACTATAATAATGCCACCGTACCGTACCTATACTGAGTTTACGTCCCTAGAACGCATTCGAATATTCATGTCGCATTTTAACCTCTGTCCCTTATTATTATTATTATTATTTTTTTTTTTTTATTTTTTAGCGAAAATACCATCGTGTATATTTTGCGTATATTAGTTTAATAATGCGCCCGCGTTTCAACCCTAGGCAGGTACACTACGTATATTATTATTACTATGCCTGCGCGAATTCCTCGAGAAAACTTTAAGCGCGTAGACACCTCGTCATATTATGCGTGTTATAATAACGGCGAGTTATTATTTTGCCGTCGATCGGAATCCCGGGGATGAAATTCGTGCGCGTCGTTTATATTTTATATAATATTATTATGCTTAGGGACGAGAATATAGTTATGTGCGGCTTGCGTGTTTTCATACGGGCGTCTGTTTTATAGTGAACCGGGATAAGACCATAACCCCGGGGTGTAATTAATGGGAACATTTTTTTTTTTTCTAATTTTGCATATTTCGACTATTTTAACCGCCAAACCTAACATTTGATACGTTTCACGTGTTTTAAAGGAAAAAGTTGTAAAAAAAAAAAAAAAAAATACAAAACAAAAATACTACGGATTCGATATAGTATAAAAACTTTTACCGGAATATCTGAAAATCTGGAAACGATTTAACATTTCGCACGAATACGCAACGTGGAAAAAAGTTTTTCTCTTCGCACAAACATATTGGCCGTATCGAACATCGGATGTAGAAAATATTGAAAAAACAAAAAAAAAAAAAAATTAGTTGTACAAACCGACGATGATTTATTGTGAACGAGTGAAAACAGCTTAAAAAAAGACGGACATACTTCGCACGATGGGTGGGCCACCGTTGTAGGTGACAGTTTGGAAAAATAATGTATATATATAGGGGAATTTCATTTATAGTATCTGTACGCAACGATAAACCATCGCTAACGAAAAACGATTCGCAGCGAAATTTCCGGTACACAAGTTGTTCACAGAAAGAAAAAAAAAATGCATAATAAACATACAATTGTAAAACCAATACAATCCTCGCCCGGCTCCGGATCGAAAATATATATTTGTTCGGTTTTGTTTTTAAAACAACATCGAGATTTCAGAATTAAATTAAGGTTCAAATAAAGATTTTAAAAAAATCTAAAAAAAAAATCACAAAATAAAAAAAAGTTAAAACTCGCGGGACACTGTGTATGTACGTATATACTATGTACTCGGGTCGGGCTCTAGAACAGTTGCTCCCCCTCTCGAATTAAATGCACTTCGTCGAATGTTTTGAAAATGCAGTTGGATTTTTGTGTTTACGACGACGACGTCTTCGTCGTGTTTTATTGCCGAAAAAATGAAATCGAGTTTGCACGGTACAATGCGTTTATTATGTCGACGATTCGATTTAAAATAAATATTATGCAACATAACTGCGCTATAAACACTGTGCGACGGAGGCACATGTCGGGCGTTTTTTTTTTTTTCGTGTGTGTGTAATTTTCGGGACGAAATGTCGTTTAATGTATTTTTTTTATTTTATTATTATTATTATTATCTTTTCTTTTTTTTTTTTGTTTCTTTCCGTTTTCGTCATCGTTGTCACGCGGTACACGCGTATCGGCGCAATTGTTTTCGCGTATAAAAAACTTTTTTTTTCCGCGTGATTACATTTCGTCGGCGGCTGAGCTTTTTAGTCTGCGTAAACACACAGTGTTACACCGACTCTATTCGACACAATACCGCTACAACCGACCGATCTGTAGTACGTTATTTATTATAAATACGTTTGATGATAATAATAATAATAATAATAATAAAAAAACGAGCGTATATATTATTGTTTTTCCTTTTTTATTCGCCGGTATACACGAACGCGTTACAGTTTTCCGGAGAAATATAATATGCATATATACAAACATTCAAACTACCACCGAGTAGCTTCACGTTTATCGGATTTCGAGTAATAAAAATCTAATAGTGATTTCACTATCAAATATTAAGGTGAAATAAACGATAAGGATAACGTGATATTACGGCATTCCCCTCTCCCCCCCGCGTTAGGAATTTTCTACCAGTAGTTTCATTGCGATTCACAATGATAGTATTTTATTTTTTTCTCGAAAGGAAAAGCGTTTACAACGAGACCGGCGGCGGATCGATGTTAAGCGATTAGTGAATCTCCCTGTAGAGGAGCGCCTACACGAGCACCTCTATACCCGTGCACGTATAATGTCCGCGAAAACGTATGCGCGCAAAGTGCAGGACTCGCGTTCGGGTTCTCAAAAGTTCGACGCCGGGACGCCCGCCCGTCGGGTACCGTGATCCGACGCGGTGCAGCGTATTGCACACGGAGAACGGAGCCGCACTAGGGATGTTGAAAAAAAAAAAAAAAATACAAACGTATACGGCCGCGCGGTCGCGGCCCCGCAACGATAAAAACAATTAAATATTCGACGGCGACAATGCCGATACGCGAGAAACGATACGGATCCGTAAACAACCGTGTGAACCGTGCGCCTACCGTCCGCCCTCTGCGGCCTCTCCACGCCCGTCGGGTCCCCGTCGGACGGGGCGAGCGCGCGCAATAACCGACCGGGCCGGCGGACTATTATCATTGTTATTATTGGTATACATGCACGCGTATAAGTAATATAAACACCGGCAGCTTGAGCGCGGCTTATTATTATTATTGTTGTTGTTTTCGATTTTTCTCGTATTCCCGCGAAAGTGCGTACGGACTGCGATTTTCCGAAGAAATAACATTTAGCCCTTAGCTGTCGCTAGTCGCCGTTCCAGAATAAACGCGAACGAATTGTTTTGAACACGGGCACGCGCGCGCGCATATCTATACACGTACGAAAACGGCGGCGCGTTCGCAGCCCCGGCGACAGATGTTTACCGTATATTATTATTGTTGTTATTGTTGTTATTATTGTTATTATTGATAAATCGAAAAATCAAAAGCACTTTACTCGCTGTATAATCTTACGCCGCCGCCGCACACTCCTCCGACGTTCTCCGGTTATTGCGAGAAAACGGAACGTTTTTGTCGCGTTCGGCGACGGACGGCGGGCGCGCGGTAACGCACAATCGTTCCGTTTGAGTTTGGCGCCCGCGGACCGAAAGCGACGGTATTGTCACTACGCGCGCTCGGCGCGGGAAAGGCCGGAAAGCTTTTCGGGCTTTTCTTTCGCGGCGGCGGCTCGACGATACCGTCGTATCGAACGGCACGCGATTCGGCGCGACAACAGCGCAAATGTCCAACAGCGATAAATACCTACGGAGGGCAATGCCGGCGCGGTTCGATCGAAATCCTGACCAATCGCGAATCCCGTCGACACGGTATACTGTGCGTCTGATGTTTCCCAATGCCGCGGTTGTGTTTTCAAACTGAACCTGTCGACACGGCCCAGGTTAATGTTAATTGTTTAAGACGTGATTTACCGAACCGTTCGTATTTGGTCGGCAACACTTCTTGCGCCGAGTCACGGGCTACGTCTATCGGTTTTTCTCATTCCGCTTAACAATTCCGAAAAGCGGACCCGTCCGCTGTCGCGCTGAGCCCTTCAATGGTTCCTGTACACGCCCGGCCGACAAGCCCGATGACAATAATACTAAAATAGTTGCGCGTTTCTAGCGAATCTAATAATTTGTGTTCGTGCCGCCGTCGCGTTTTTCGTCTTCAGAAATCCGTTATAGGAACGGACGGCGACGGTCTCACAGTACAATAAACACGGTCGATGGATCTCGGTGCAAAAACAAAAATATGTATTTCTGTACGAGTAATGTATTGCGTAAACCGAACAGACACCAGACACATTGTTGTATCTTTGATACGTGTTACCTATGGTTTTCGTCCACGAAAATAACAATAATATATATGTTAACATTGTACGTGATTCGTTTTCGACGCGTTTAAAGGTTTTTTTTTTTTTTTTTTTAAATCTCCATCGCTTATTCCGAAATAAGAAAGTTACAGGCGTATTTATTCGGACGGTTTTTTATTCTGTTTATGCATCCAAAAACTAAAGTCGCGTATTTATTTTGTTAGTAATATTATACAAACATATATATAAAAAAAAAAAAAAAAACTGCCTATATTTATATACATAAACGAAACGCGATGATTTCGCAGCCGGATATAACCCGAATGAAATTGATTCGAAGTGATTGGTAACTTATTATTATTTTATGTCAACGCGCGCGGCTCCGGAACAGTGACCGGAGAAACATGATCGGAAAGAGGAAATCTATTAAGCTATAAGGGAAGGGTGCAACTACAGTATACACCGCTGTACACGATGCGCGTCTGAGGGGTCATCAAATAATTTATAGTTTAGTTCCGGGCCCATCGGATGCGAATTTGGCGGTAATACAGAATGATATAGAACGGCGCTGCAGAAGGGACGGGATCGGGTGAACTTTTGCAGTGGGCGAAAAAAAAAAAATACGTAATAAAAATCAAATCACTGAGGGACGCGCTATTGATACGACGACGATGATCGTAATTCTATACGGACAACCGCCAAAGAATTGCGTAAGAGAAAAGTTTAAAAAAAAAAACCAAACAAAATAAAACGAAAACTTTTTTGGTGAACACGCGACGATAAAGAATTGCATTAAAGTCTCCCCGCGAACATCGTGTCCGATGAAATATTAATGATTTTTTGTCGGCGTTTTCGACGGTATTCTATCCTTGTTGTTTCTATAATAGATTTTGTGTGCGCGTGTGTGTGCGCGTGTGTGTGTGTGTGTGTGTGTGTGTGTGCGTGTGCGTATTGCGTTTTGCTGAACGCGCGTATATTTCCGTACGAAAAAAACGCGACGGGAGGAAAAAAAAAAAAAATAAAATAAAAAATACACCGCGCGAAACGTTTTACACGCCGCGCCAAAAATGTCGCTAACATGCGATATACGATATATAGCCGGGCACCGCGTATATTGTACGGTATTAGAATAACGGCGAAACCGAACGAAAACAGACCGTACCGAAAACGGGGGAGGGGGGGGGGGGGGGGGGAAACGGGCCGCTTTTCGCGAAACAGACGCGATACATCGCGGCGGTCGACAAAACACGACGACGACAACAATGATAACGATAATAATAATAATAATAATAATAATGCGCGTAACACGCGATCGAAAACCGTAAAATTTCGCCGAAACAACGATAATATCGACCCGCGGCGTGATTTACGACGGTTGGGCGGACTGCCCGAAACGGCCCCGGCACGCCGGTTTCGCGCGTCGCACTCCCGAACGCGTTTGATCGCCGACACGCTTGGCGGCCGTCCCGCAACGCCGCGACGCCGCGTCCAGCGTGCGCGGGCGTCGCCGCCGGCTATCACGTTATTACCTATTGTCGCTGTTGCCGTTATTACTGTCGCGCGAAAATTGCCTGTCGTTCGGTTTTCGGCCCGAGTATTGATAATATTTCACTCGCGCACACCGCCGCACGACGGGCGCGGCGCACTGCGCCGGTTTCGCGTCCGTCGCGGCGTTTGCGCGCGAACTCCCGGGCCGCGAAACCGAAACCGCCGCGTCCTCGGTACATTCGCCGTTCCGGCCGCGAAATCTCAATCGGCCCGCAGGCTCGCGGGGCGGCTGTGTGTTAAGGGCGCGCGCATTTCGAAAACGCCGTCCGCCCCGCAACGACGCGTCCAGCCGAAATTTTCAATCCTCCCGTGTCGCCTCTGCGCCCGCAGTTATCGAAAAAAAAAAAAAAAAACCACGAGTAAAAAACGAGAAAAACGACTACCCCGAACGCGCCAACAACCGGCGAAATTTGATTTCGGAAATGACGTTACGCGCTCAATGAAAATCCAGGCGAGATTTCCGGTAGAAAAGTCGTTAAGAGACGGAAGAGAACAGAAAACAAAAACACTCGGAGTCTAAAATCGTTTAAACATCAGTATTGTGTAACGCGCGCTCGGACTCGGGAAGACACTCGAAATGGCAGGCCGATGACACGAGTACGTACCCCTCCACGATCAGAAAAAAAAAATCATTCACACACATATCCGTTTATTATACTAAAAACGTATTGGTGTTTCGCGTGGAGTAGGTGTGTGCATCTATTGTTACGGGTTTGTGTACACTGTTTGCCAAAGTATTTTTTATGTTATTATATTTACTCCGAAAAACTGTGTATAGACGTCGGGCCGTAACAAAAAAACATGATACAATTGATTTCATTTTAGTTACTTTATTTAATATACCTATATATACACGTATATCGAACAAAAAAACGAATACAATGTAAATGACGAAAATAACTCTTAAAGAAAGAAAAAAAAAAACGAATAATATATTTCCTTTAACAATATTTTGTATATTAGTATTTATATATTTATAATAATCTAGTCTTTGTAGAATATTTATCTTAATGCGGGAAAATAAAATAACAATATAATATTGTCATGGTTCGAGCGAACGAAGGACGACAATGCGCTATTTTTTTTAAATTTTTTTTTTTTTTTTTACTATAAAAATCAAAAAGAAAAGAAAAATCTATTAAAACCCTATACACCCGAGGTAAGAGTATTTATTCTTATTACGACTTTCGATCTCTGAAGTGTTTTTTTATTTTATTTTTGTCAGACGACGCGTCTTATGAAAATAACGCGTAAATGATTTTTTTCAATAGCATCGGCTGAAAAACTTAATAATATATTTATTTGACAAGTTTAAAAACTAAGCTTGTTGAATGGTTTATTTTCTATTCTTCTTAATTTTTTTTCTCGTTCTTTTAATCAAAGTTAACCTTTTCTTTCTTTTCTTTCATTCATTTTTTTTCTTTTTTTTCTTTTTTTTTGTATTCTCACTATAAAATATTATTCTTTATTCTCGTCCGGGGCGTGTTTTATATAATAATAATGTGTACGTACGAAATGTAAGTAGTTGGTTTAAAAATTAAAAACCGGCTGCAAACATTCGCTGACAGATATTATTACGTCGATCCCATAACACACCAACAGTTTTATTATCTTAGAAAGTTTTTGTGGACTTCGATATTAATATCCGCGAAACGAAATGTAAAAAAAAAACTATAAAAACAATAACGTAAAGATATTTCGAGCAGATTATTTTTTTTTAAATACGAATCGTCAGCGTTCGTATTTATTAAAAAAAAACGTTGTTTCAAAGGCATCACGGTCTGATATTAAATAATATGTATTACATTGTACGTCTGATTTACAAAAGTAACGATAAAACATAATAATAATGTTGTCGGGTGGGAGAAATAATGGTACGAAACAAATTCAAGACGATATATTATACTCGTATATAGTATTTCTTTTCGCCACCGCCGTTGCCGCGGCGCTATTTTCGTGACGCTTTTTCGGATAATTTAGAAAAATGACATTTCTAAATTACTATTTGCGTTCAATTACAGCACAGCTACTATTGACAAAGTTTTTCGCGGTGAAACTTTTTTTTTTCTCGCATCAATTACTGCGGTTTTCCGCGAAGAACAAAAAACGCACGTATTCTCAGTACAGCTCCAATACAGCATTTCGATCCGAAACAAAACTGTCGATTACCTATATAATATGATGCGGGCACTTTACTAAACTCTAATGTGGGTATAAGGTCGAACCGCTTTTATTTCGGTCCGAATTGGATAAAAATCGGCAGACAAAAATTTATTTAGATAGAAAAAAAAACTCTTTGAACGTTTTAAAAATACTAATTTTCCTTCCCGTTCTTATGGAAAAATGAAAATCGACACCACCGATTTATGGTCTGTGCAAAATGTCTTGCAGTTGCACCACCGGGAAATTTTGAAAATTGCATAGGTATCTATACTGTTTTAAAATATTGTATTATCATTTTGTATGTTTATTTATTTATTTTGTATATTATATTACATTTTATATTATCATTTTTATAAATATATTTTTTGAAATATCGCGTAAAAAAAAAAAAAAAAAAAACGAAAAAAATCATTTTATTTGAGTTGTTACTGGTGATAACATATAACAATATATCCGAACAAACAACAAATAAATAGCCGTTAGCGTATAAGCTAGCAGGTACAGTAAAAAAAATATGAAAAATAAATAATATCATAGTTATTTATGTGACCGGATGCATAGGACGATGGCGGATTTTGTAAAATATGTAAACATAGGTAATATGCGCATATTAAATATTATAAAATGTATAGTCATAGGTTTTGAATGTAACTGTAAAAAAAAAAAAAAAATGTTAAATATGAGCACTCTGGATATTATATAATCAACATATTATGTAAAACTAATAGCGTCCAAATGTGACTTATCATATGTGAATAAAAAAAAAATAAACACGCATCATGATAAAACCAATAGACCCCTAGCTCGGAATCTAAAAAAAAAAAAAAAAAAAATGATTATTATTAAAAAACGATTGTTCCCGGTTTTATTTGTAAAACTACATATGAATATTACACTATGATCGTCGGACGACACGAGAGAATAACGGTTTCCAATCGATTGGCAGGTTTCGTCTTCTCGATAAAATACAATGTGATAATGGCCGGGCATTATAGTTGACTCCACTGCGGTTTGAGTTTTGAGAGCCTCCTGTATCGAATCGACAGAGTCGTGCGTCACAGTATTGAGGATTTTTCAAGAGACAAACGCCCCAGGTAAATATAACAATCACAAACGAATATAGCGACCGGTATATAATATATTTTAATATTGGACGTTAACAAAAAACCAAAAGCAACAAGAATGACCCGTTGCGACATCGATTTGCGCAATCAGAAAAATGTTGCGGACTATACGATTGACTAATTGATAAACAAAACTCGTGTGACCGGGTGTCCTATTATACAAATGTTATTATTAGTTATTCATTTTTTTTTTTTTTCTTTGTTAAGCTGATAAATCAAAATTAAATTTTTTTCGATTTTCTAAATTACCCACGTATGTACTATGCCGTTTCGTTATATTTCGCTCGTTGTTTTATTTAAAAGATTAGTATACCATTATGTGTAATGAAAAATATGAGAAAATAATTTCTTTTTAGATCAGAGACTGTTGTACAATGGGGAGTACAAACGAACTGTGGAACAGAAATTGTGTATAGTCAGTACAGTTACTGTTACTACTGTTCAACCGCGTGGAAATTGGTAATGAGAAATAGTGCTACGGAAGCAATTAAGAAACAGGTTAATAAATTATAATAGGTAAAAACATAAGGAAGAAAACTAGGGTAAAAGTAGACGCGGAGACGGGCACGTCGCTGTTGGACGTGCACTGTGGCCGTTGTTAAAAGTAATCAAATATCGCGTTTTAGTTTTGCTTTTAACGGTTTTTTTTTTTTTTTTTAATCAAACGGAGTACATAACACAAACTATATCGAGTTCCTTTTTTCAGAAGTAAACATTTGTCTATTAGGTGAAAAAAAAATTGTAATATTTTCGATACGACATAATTGCGATGCGTGATTATCTAATAGATTATGATGTGCGCCAGTTCGACACGCGGAAATAGGCACGCCAAGCTAAGTTACTTGAATTGCACGCGTCATCTATTAGATGGGTCCGTGCCCGAAATTTAAATTTTAATCCGACAATTAATACAATTTAGATGGATTTATTTTGTTATCATTGTTTTTCGGTTTTGTCGTGGCCCGGTAAAATTGCACGCGGCGCGCGATCCTGACGTTCCGATTTGTATTTGTTTCGGCGAGGGCCCATCGACGGGTCGGGAAAAAAACGAAAAACAAAAAAAAACAAAAACAACGAAACAATTCACCGGACCGGACCTGCGGGAATCGAGACCGATTCACGGGCGCCGGGTCTCGCGGCGCATCGGCCTGGTCCCCCCCCCCTCCGAAATCGTCCCGGAGCCGACGTCTTTGTTGAATACCGTCCGATCGTAAGAGTACACGAGCAATAAGAGAGGATTTATTACTGTTGACGAAGCGTCGCGCTTTCCGGTACGCCACTGCACGGAGCCCCCGTCCGTTTTACCCCGTGTGCGCACCGCGATTCGAGGCCCCGCCGACGACACCCCGTCCCCTACACACCCGCCCCTCACCACTCCCCACTCTCGCGTCGTCATCGTCGTCGTAATAATATTATACGCGTTTAGGCGCGCGTTTCGCGTATAACTCCATCGCCGACGAGGGGATACCGTGTACATGTATACACACACACACACACACACACACACACACACACACACACACACACATACAGCGTCTCGTCGGCCGTCCCGCGTGCGTGCGCACCTAATAAATAATTTATGTTTATAGTGCGGCCGTCCATTAATGTTTTGTGTTCGCGACAAAAGGACGAAACTGAAGAGGCGACTTGTTTAAGCCCCGCGACGTAGGGGGGGAGGGTGGGGTGGGGGTGCGGAGAGGCCCGCGCGCGGGCGACGGGGGACTCGGAGGGACGGGCGCGCGCGTATAGAAAGCGATGAATAAATTCCGTAAATAGCCCGGAAAATGTAGAACACGTCCGCTAATAGATTGTCGGAGATAATAACGCAGAAGCGCGCCCCGACGGGGCGGGGGGAACGGCGGTAGGCGGACGATTGGGATGGGGGGGGGGTGAGGGGAAGGAGGCGGTAAAGTGATATGAGTCACGAATTTCGGCCCGTAAAAACGCCGACGACGACGCGGACGCGTGTGTGTGCGCGGCATATTAATCGCTTTCGAAATCACCGCGGCCGCGACCGAACATAATAAAATGTACGAAATCGCTTTATTGTCGTCCCGCGATCCGTTTCGGTGTTACAGTGGTGTTTATTTTTGTTTTTTTTTTTTTTTTTTATCTCCGAACGACTTTTCTACCGGAAATCTCGCTCCGATTTCCGAGTGTAGCCATTTTTCCGAAAGGAAATCTGACTGGGATAGTACTCTGAGGAGGTCGTTTTCGATTTTCCCAACGGTTTGAAAAAACCGGAAAGATTTACTACATGAATCGTTTTCAAATCATAAATATTACGGCCTTCGAAACACAATTATTATAATTATGCGTTATTAATGTATTTATTACGCGGGCAGGTACCCGAAAATATTGCACCACGTTTTCGCGGCGGGACGCAGACAAAGACCGCGCGTTTACGAATTCGGACAGCAATTGGGACTGCGTAGGTTTTTTTTTTCTTTCCGATATTTTTCGCGAGATAATAAAAAAAAAGTACCATTCGGGGAAAAAAAAACCGCGCGGCGCGTACACATACAAAACGCCGCGTTTTGAGGCGGGGATTTTTTTTTTTCTTTAGTCTGATTTATCGGTTCTCGCGGCGAGTATAATAACAGCAAGTATTATTATACTCGTAGAAGAGTAATCTTCGTTCTTCGCGTAGATTTATTGACATTTTTTTATTTTTTTTTTTTTTTTTTTTTAACGGCCCCATCATCCCGTCATCCCGTAGGGTGGTATCTATACCGGGGACTCGGCGCGTATTATTATTATGATTGTGTGTATAGACTCGCGTATAGTAAGTGTATGTGACAACGTGTACGACAATTGAATATTTTTCTTCCCCTCATTTCCGAAACTGCCAATATTTCGTACCGCCATTTATACCCGCAACACACACGCGCACGCCGCTGCAGACGGGCGCATTGTCAGACCGAACGAGCCACCTGGCTAACGGTGCCCCGCGCCGCTCCCCGCCGCGACGACTAGACACCAATGCAGCGCTATAAACACGAGGACACACTGTATATAATAAAATAATGTCGCATTATATGCGTGTCAGTTTTGTGTACAAACAGGTAAAATTTTACCGGAGCGCATATATACCTGCCTACTCGCGACAATAACAAACACACGAATCGTCCCGGGCGAGTCCATTACAATAAGAATTACGACTTCATATCATACTGTTGTTCGGCCGCGTCGCGCGAGGGGCGCGTGAGGGGGTGGGGGGGGAAGGCCGAGAGAGACGACGGGATATTGTCCGGGTGCGCATCGCAAACGGTATGGGTGAAAATACCGTCTTTTTTATTTTCCCCCCTCCCCCTATTCCCCTACAGTACCCCTCTCCAGCCGCCTATCCACCGCCGAAAACGATTTCGAAAATTATCGTTCCCGCCGCCGCCGCCGCCGCCGCTATGTATAAATACAATATAAATTTGAACGTTTGAACGCGGCGCACGGTAATTGTACGCGACGAGATATTATAATAATACCGTAGCTGATAAACGTCCGAAACGCATTTCAGGGGCCGCCAACTCTGGAACACTATTCTTATTATTTATTAATATTCTTATTATTCTTATTATTATTATTATTATTTTTTTTTTTTTTTTAAACCGAGGCACTGCCGGTGACAGGGTTAAAGTCGTAAATCCTTTCTTAACGGTTTCACACACAGTTCTGGAAATTAGGAAATTAAACTTATAACTGCGCTTTATAAAAAAACAAATATTTATGTATATATTATAATATATACGTTTATTTTCCCACTCGCGGAGATTATCGCGGTAATATTTTCTTTAATTTGTAACTCTCTTATTTTAGAATAAATATGAAAAACACAAACTTTATATACGTGTAGGCACTTAAATTTTATTCGTAAAACTACCGCCTAAATTACCTTATTGTTATTATATTATAACCGGGATTGTGTTTCTCGAAATCATTACTATTTTTTTTGTTTTTTTTTTTTTTTCTACTATCGCACGCCAAGGGAACAATCGTAAATAAACACGTTGCGCGTTGGTTAAAAAACATTTTACGTTTGTTTAATCGCTTTTGGAATGACTTTCGGGATTTCGGTAAATCGATGCAATATAATATATATATATATATAGTACCTGGGTACTTTTATATTATATAGTTTCGTTGCACTAAAAACAAAAACAAAAAACGCGTATAGGCTTTGAAATACAAACTATAGGTACTTATACTTAAATAAACGTACTTTTTTTTTTTTGTTATGGTTATTCGTGCGTTTACCAGGGTGTCTATGATGTAGATATTGATTTTTTCGAATAACACGAACCTCCCGGCCACTTGTTCTACACACACTTAAATAAATAATAACGCACAATAAAAACAAACGAATAAATAAGAAAAAAAAAAAATAAATTCCTAGTAAGTATAGGTACCTACCTACCTACCTATACTCGCTACTGGGTATATTATTGTTACCGATGAAAATTATTTTTCATCAATTCGAAATGGTTTGTGGAATAATACGATTCGCGTACGTCCTTTACGATAATTTTATTTTCCCCGAACGAACGAAATAAGAAAAGAAAATAAGATGGATGGATTGGATGGATGGATGGGAGGGGCGGAAAGGCTATTATAATGGATTTGAAATCCGACGGTTAATTGAATTGAAAAAAAAAAAAAATATATGTACATTTGTATCAGTATACGTATATAGTAGGACGTTTAAAACGGAAAAAAAAAAACCCCTACTGAACTTACAAAACAACTTGATGTACGTCTCTGGGGTTATTTTTTATTATTATTATTATTTAAATCATTCTGTTTGAATACGGATGTAGTCGTTCGGTAAATAGTACGGATACTCTTTACCGGTTCGAATGCGTTTCATTAAATCTTTATTGTGATAACAGACAATTTAACAACGCGTCAAGAGGACACCGGATGCGCGCACCGCGCGTGTACCGGCCGTCTCGCAAACGTACACGGCCGTTATACGAATGCGCGCACGTTAACGCGTACGGGTTCGCGTTCGGCGGGGACATGTTCGCGCCGCCGTTGGTTTCACAGTATCGCGCGGGGCGGCCCGCAGCTGATCGCCGAACCGAAAGACAGCGGACGTTTGAGCGGCTGACAGGCGTGAATTGAAACGCAACTGTGATGTTTCACTCGCCCGCGCGAGACCAGTTGGCACAACAGCAATTGGCAATGTCCGGCATAAAAACGCGGACACCGGAAAAATACCGCCAGCCTCCCTCGCGCGGTCACCGTTCTCGCGGTAACGTTTGGCCATAGGTTTGGCCGCCCGGGCCGAATTCGCTATAGTATCGAAACTAACGTTTGGGCGCGTAAATTCGCTGCGTCGCGCGTTCGCGAGACAACGCGTGCGGGTATCGCGCACGTTCGCGCGCGTATCACGCGACCGATGCGTTCGATTTACGCGTGATGTTTTTCCAAAAACGTTCCCGTTATTGGCCAATAAAAACAAACCTGCATTGGTTTCGATGGCTTTTGGACCCGTTTGCGCGACAATCGCGAGCCGGACGCACGAACCTGCGGTGTCGGTTGAATAATAAAAAAAAAAAAAAAAAAAAAAAAAAAATACAATAATACCGCGTTAAACAAGGAAATAATAATATTTTATTTTTTTTTTTTTTTTTTATCTTGAAAATAATCGTAATACACGCATGTCGCATGTATACCTAATAATAATATATAAAATAGGTATAAAGACTGTGATTATTATATACAGTTCTATGCATGGCGTGTGGCGATTTTGTTGGCATATAATTCTCGTTTATTTATTTGAATAATTCGGACGCGGTCTTATGAACAATATTACTATACATTCCATGTACAGGGTGATCTGTACGAACATTTACAGTAAATTCGATTTTGTTTTTTTTTTTTTTTTCTATTCGTTTAATATAACGTACGTATTGGCGTGTAATGTTTAAAATATCGCAGGTATACAGTGTACATAGTGTAGAAAGATAGGTACATTTTAAAACATCAAGCCTATATAGATAAAGATAACCGCCGGAATAGTTATCTAGATGATGATAATTAATCATGAAAGTGATGATGATCAGAATTTTTAATCGAGGTAAAAAAAAAGACAAAGAAAAGATAATTGTTTTTATTACTTATCGTTAAACTAAGTGCTAAATGCGTTAAAATTTTAAAAAAAGCGGTAGTAGTTGGTATGATTTAGATGCACTTAGCCGTCTAAATTGTGTTAATGCATTCCCCTTCAAAAAAAAAAAAAAAAAAAACCAAGCCGTAAATACACCACTGCCGTAAAGGTTTGAAAAGTCGGTAATGATACGCACCGTGGTATGAATTAACTGAAAAGTAATAGTAAAATAGTAAAATGTCCCTATAAGCGCGTAGAACGTTAACTTTAACTTTCGTCAGCATGTTTCACGACCCATCTCTATATTATCGACATAGTTTACGGTGTACAAAAAAAAAACGTATCTGTGTATAAAATCTCCGAACGATTTGTTCGGACGAATTGTTTTGTTTTATACAGATATTAAAACTGCAATGTCCGGGGGAAAAAAAAAAAAACAAACCAAAAGCGTATTTTCTCGGCGTCTTTATATGTACTACCGCCGGTTCGCGATAAAAACAATCACCCTGTATGTATGTATTATATGCATAATAATATAATGTACATAAAATAAATGTAATGTCAACGTCATTTGTCACAAGGCGGCGGACGGTTGGTCGACTTGTTCGAGGCAACGCACAATAATATACACCTATATATATATATATATATATATTATGCTATATTTTACTATCGGACATAAATCATTACCGCAGTACGATACGAATCTATACATACGTACTTGTAGTTGCGGGGGGGGGGGGGTTAGGCTAGGTTAGTTTAGAGCAGTTTTTTCTACCTGTGCACGCGGAATTATGCGATTAATCGTACCCGGTTTATATTATTTTTCGCGTGGAAAACGTCTCCCGAAAACCGCGGCCAAGGTATCGATTACGAAAAAAAAAAACATCTAATTTACAGAGATTCTATTATGCACATCGAAGATAACGGTTTTCCATTCGAAATAACGAAATTTCACTTAATGGTTCGAAATCCGCCGGCAAAAAATTCGTCTCACCCTCCCGATTCGTTCGCGTAATACGAACGGATATTTGCAGGAAAAATTCCATATTATTTCAATATGCTCTACGGCGTGTTATCACTGCGGAATTGCAGAACGCGTATCGCAGACGGATTCAATGGTTTTGATTTCAATAACGAAAATACGATTCTTAATTCGATTCGAACGACCAAAACGTTTCGTTAAACATTATTCGTTAATAATATCTCTTAAAGGCCTAAACGCTAAACCTGTTGAAATTGAAATGTACACTATCAAATACGCCGTGTTGTAAAATATATCGAAATATATTTCAATATAAATTCCCGCGCAGTTATTATAAACAGACCGAAAACGTATTAGCGAAAATGTCACGAAACCGTAATTTCTTGGGATAATATTTCGAATCACACCCGTGTTCAAATTGTTAATACGTTAAAACGTGTGTACACACTTAAAACTAACAAAACGGCCGAAAAATGCTAAAAGAAAAAAAACAAAAAATACAATAGAATCTCGAATAAACAACGCATAACAATAACGTTTCGCCTTTGAAGTATATCCGTTACCGCGCAAAACGAGTATTGCGCGTAATAACATCACGCACTTGAAAATCGCACTCGGGCTCAGATCGTGCCATCCGGGAAAAATAACGCACTTCGCGTCGAAACCCGAGCCCGGATTATAATTATAACGGCGTTTAGGTATAATAATAATAATAATAATAATATTATTATCATTGCATTAGCCGTGTTGGACCACGGCAATAACAAACGGTAGAACGGAATCGGACACCGGGCCCCCGGTGTCGTTAATAATATTATTACCGCGGCCAGTTTTGAAGATTAAAACGTGTGTATAGGCGCGTAACAATATAATACCCCGTCTCGTACCTGTATCGCGGTAATACACGTATATATTTTACGTTGGCGATCAAACGGACGAGACCAAAGGAAATCCCTGCCGGCAGCTCTCGGGACGGCCCTTGTTATTAATATTATTATACGCGAGCCGTCGTTGCGGTTTCGAAACAACATAATCATTATACGGGAAATGGAAATGGGGTGAAGGGGCGGGGGGGGGGACGGAAAAGAGAGGGGGGAGGGGAGCCGTTAAAGACGCGTTTTGCGACGCCGCAGTTTCGACCGTATATTATATTATACGGGCACGGCACCGCCGAAATGCGCCGAAAACCGATTTGTTTGCTTTCGGCGTGTGACGTAGTTGCTCACACACACACACACGCACACACATTAACATAAATTTACACACTCTGTGTAACGGTGTATACACACTGTTTAAGTGCACGCGCGCGTGCTGTTGCTGCCGCTGCGATTTCTCACACCCGCCAAAGACCCTCGGACGGCCAAATTAATATTATTCATATTGAACCTGTAGCCGTCGGTTTGTGTTTGTAATCCAAACGCGACGAGATCCTTTGGCGCGTTCGCCGCCGCACACCCGATCGGCACATTATCTACGCCGCAACGAGCGAGTAAACTGATTATAATAATATTATTATACCTAATATATTGTAGTTAAGTAATGAACCGACATCCCCGTTACCTGTTAAATATTTAGTAATTTACCAAACAAACATCCCGCGAAGAAAACGCCCGAAATCCCTTTTAAAGACGCCGTACTTGTGTGTCCCGAGATTGTACAATATTGTTATGCGGTTCGTTTACGGACGCCGAGACAATATTTCTGAACTTTGACAGAAGTCTGATATTCTATAATGTAATAATAATGCGTACGATCGTGACTAACCTAATCAAACCTAACCGGGCTGCTAGTCGCACAACGGTTCGGTACCGAAATTCATTACTAAACGATATGTATCCGTCGGGAGGCTGTTCGATGTGAAACTATTTGGATCGCGTTGGATCGCGGAACGTAATCAAAATAATACGATCGCGACATTTCCTCCCGTATTATCAAATATTATAGGCACCTTTTCCCCGGCACAAAAGATAAACAAATATAATAACAGTCGATGAGAAATATCAATAAGAAAAATCGGTAAAATAAACGGCGTTGTATCCACCAAAGAGAAAATTAGTTGAGTTTTGAACGATATATCCAACAGTAAAGTATATTTTCAAACCGTCAAGTTTTTGGAAAATGCATAATAATATTATGCACGTATATATGTATATTATAATTTGTATTAGACATCGCTGAATTGTAGAGTAACATTTAATACGCTGTACACGTTAGCGGCGAAAATGGATACACTTCTACAAAGCAGCTGATCTATGACCAGTGTACAAATGGGCGGATGGGTGCGTGGCTGTACGATACCTTAACGAAAAGGCGAAGTACAGTAACGTCAGGTTTTAGTTACAGCCGCTGATTCATTCTGCGGTATTGGGTCGTATCCATTTTTGCTATTTACTGTAATCGCTTCATAGTTCATAGAAAAATAACACCACGCCACCGCCGGTAGCTCTATGCCGTTAGTATATTTAATATTTTTGATTCTAGCGAGGGTTACGCGAATACGATTTTTCACCGTGCGTATAGTAAACGGCCGTTAGTGCGCTTATTTGAATGGCGTGGCGAGAAAACCGCCCGAAAACGAATCGGAAAACTTGAAACAATATAATACATATAAACTGACAGACTTAACGCGTTGAAGCTCCGAGCAGGCCAAAACGATTTCCGCCGTGTATAGGTGTAATTTGGGTTGTTTCGTAAATTTATTGCGACCGCCGAAATCGTAGGTAGGTAAAGCACTTAAAACGAATCGTTCGGTTTAAATAAAGATAATAATAATAAAGAGCATAACGCATGCGATCCGACGGTCGCTCGGCTATATTACAATATACATAATAGTCGAAACGAATATTAGCATTACCTAAACAATATATATTCAAACTTCCGTCGTTATTTCCCCGAGACGTCGTTGTTTTTAATTAAACCCACGAGAATACGACCGGAATCGATAAAAGGGGAACATTTTTTTTTTCTTCGTTTTTTCTGCGTTACATGGAAACTTTGCCCTTAGAATGTCTCCCGAAATTCGGTGATATTCAATCGAAATGATAATTTCCAAAACAGTTTGATAATATTGTACTGCAGGGTCTTGTACCGAACTGCAAAAATTCAACGTTGTCAACTATTATTCCGCCGGGCTCAGCGTTCGATTGTATAGGTACCGGACTTGTCTGATTGTTATTTCTCATCGGTTTTTTATTGGTCGCGATTTAAATTTATGTCGGGGATGCTACAGGGAAAATTGTGCAATCTTATTATGATCGCGTTTCATTATCGAACGCAATCTAAATGTTTTCGTATATTCGTCAACGGATCCATCGGTAAGTCGAATTTCGGAAGGCACCCGCGATTATCCTAATCGATTGAAAATTACAACGACAACCGCTATAATTCTTGTCGTAGAACTTGAAAATTTAAAAAAAAAAAATCGTTTAATCTTCTATTATTAATACACGATATATACATAACATAATACTATTATATGGGTAGTACAGAATTTAATCGGATTCCGCGGGTAATAGTTTATAAAAATACCTATTAAGTACGTAATACGAGTACATAATAAAAACGTCCGCTCGCTCGGGAAATTCATAAAAGTTTGAATCGGTAATTTTTAACTTATGGGGTAGTTCAACAGTTTTAATAAGTATATATAATACGCCATAAAGCAGCATGCGCTACGTATCTATCTATATTACGATTATTTATTGTCCTTAACCTATCTCGCTAATGGTTTGGATAAAAAAATTAGACCGCCGTAAAGTATACTCCGGGGATATTTTACAAACTCTTACCACCCTACCTCCGACGCACCCCCGACAAAAAAAACAGAATTTAAAACAAATAATAATAATAATAATCACAAAAAAAAAACAATATAACAAACCGCTATAATATACGTTCATACCCTACCTTGGCTATGGTAAATTAACAAAACAATTTCGGAAAATGAGCGTACGGATGAAATTATAATATTATTTTATGTAAGTATACAACTATAATATAATATATGAATTAATGACGTTATTTTGACCCTTTGCGAAGATTGCGTGTGTTCGAGTAATATAATGATACGCGAACGCGATAAAAAGCGGGACGTTTTTATTTTCGTAAAATACCAAAAATTATTATAAATTAATACGAGTAATAATAATTGCGTGGGCGATTATGTTACAAAGCTAATCGAAAAGTCTAAGAACATAATGTAGCGATCATTCGATCTCTGAAATATACTGAAATTTCTCTACAAACGCAGAGAAACAAGAATTTAATACGTATATAAATATCAGGCACTCTAAAATATACCGCGCTCGACCCCCCGCGACTCGAAAGAATCAGCAAAATATTAGTCACGAAATTGTAAATATAATTATGATTCGGTGAAATAGAACAAGTAGCTATAACCTATAGAATGTATATGTATATATATATATATATTATATAGGTTGTCTAGTTGAAAAAGAACACCGTACAGATCATAGGCGTCATTAAGGGGCGAAATGAGGGGAAGAAATTTCGATCGGAGTTGAAAATTAGTAAGTATACGCTGTTCTACGAGTAATTTGTAGAAAAAAATGTCATGGGTTTTTTTTTTTTTTTTTTTTTTTTTTGTTTTTCGTAACATATTACAATTTTACCATCGGCTATATTGAATTCGAACTTATCTCAAGATAAGTCGACTGATTACTATAATGATTCTGTATTTTTACCAAATGACGATGAACCAATTGCCGAGGATTTATCGATCCGCCGACTGTTCCCTCAATTCGTTGGACCACAACTCAATCATTCAATACACGCTTGCTATACGTACCCCGTGATTTTATTTCAAATGACGTCGAATTATAATACAGATCTTCCGGTTTTAACGTATACTTTTATAATATATAATTGCATACGTCGGGTTAAAATATTTATGTTTTAATATCGCGTAGTACACATAGTACGATATTCACGCGGCATAAATTATTCACATAATATTATGCAATGCAGGGTTTTACATGAGTTATAAATATCTATCCCGTCATAAACAATGTTTTAAGTATAGCTTTGACGGCAATACGAACCGCTAATGCGGATCCGTGTACGCATGTAAAAAGATTCTAAACATCTAAACTTTGTAGATACTACGACGTGATAACTACCTGAAATGCGGCGTCTAAGTCCTCTCGCGGATTCCGCGCGTATATGTAATAACAATGGTTATTTTGATAAGTGTAAAACTTAGTAGTAAAGCCATCGTAATATTATTATGTTACACAGTTCAAATCGAAAAGTATTTTTGAGACAATAGTAACCGCGTTTTTTTTTAATATACACCTACCGAATTTCTCGGCATTTTTCGGGCTCATCTGAAAAAAAGTGCTTCATCTGATATTAGATACATACAATTGAAAGTCTGTCCGCGTAACACGCGTCTCCCCGGTTCCACTCTTGTTCCTAACACTGCGGTTAATCGTTGTTGCCCGGCAATTTATCTTTTAAAACGGGTACGTTCTCATTTGTAACAAACCATAGTTGTCATAAATGAAGATTGAATTTATAAAATAATTTAAGAATGATAACTTTTTTTTTTAAAAAATATTCATCCGTGTACCTGTAAGTTGATCTTAAATCAGAAAAATTAAATTTGTTCATATTAAACTATCGAAAATCAATTGTAAGCCGCGATTCAGGGATTAAATTCCGGGATAAAAAGTAGATTTTTCTCTTGCGTTTTGAATGGCCAAGTGTGCAAATTTTCATCGAAATCAAAGTGTATAACTGTAAACATGCAGTGTAGCGGACAAACAGATATACTCTCGATTTTATATATATATATGATTTAAAAATCGTTTAGTATCACATGATAAGGGTATCCGTTTCCGTAACGGAGATACTTTCATCCTTTGTCTAACACACACGCATTACGTATAGCATCTGTAGCATAGTATCTGGAACAAGTATCTGTCCGTCCGACGGATCGACGTTTGTGAAGCGACAAAAATTGTGAAAATAGAATTGAATTGGGCGTAAGGTGTACGTGCATGATATCGGTCAGGCTATTATTTTTTTTAAAATTTAAATTTAGTTTCGCTTTTATTTATCAAATCTCATTTTTGAAAATTAAGAGTACCTACTCAAATTTGAAAAAGCGGTAGAGCCCAAGTGTAGAAGTGTACACGCTTATCGTTAAATTCAAATCCATTTTCAGAAATCGTACCGATTCACTATGTGGGACTTAAACGTATAGAAGAACTCGTAAATCATCAAACATTTAGAAAATACGCTAGCGATAAGATTAGAGTAAAAAAGAAACCAAGGAACTAATTCAATCGCAATTCTGGCAAAAGAATGACAGGAGGCGTGGCTAGATAAGAAGCTGGTTATGGTAAAGGATCCGACACAAAAAGTAATAGTCATTTTGCTTATGGGAAACGTATCCGAGCAAAGTTTATATTAAACGATCCGAGCAATAAACTTTTTAATCGTCGATTGTATTTTTTTTTCGCATTGATAAGTTATTTTATTGGTACAAAATCGAATCTGTTCTCGGTGCTTTAATATAGATACCTAATACGAATCTTATTATAATGCTGTCAAAATAATCCAACGAATCTGCAGATAAAAATTTGTACCGAATTATTGCATAAATATAACACATTAAAATATTGTGTTAATTTTAAAAACAACATTTACACAAAAAAAAAAATAATTATAATAAAACGGAAAAAAAGGAAGAAAACCTAATATTAAACTATGTAGCGGTTGTATATAAAAGTTTACCCGAGCCAGTTTGTGCAGTATATAGGCTTCCTCAAAAGTTTTTTCACCGTCGTGTTTACTGTTTAGTAATAATAATAATGACGATAATAAAAAAAAAACAAAATGTTTTTCTCGAAAGTTCCGCGGAGTACGATCATTATTAATTTCCAAACAAGTGTATATAGGTAAGTCGTACACAGCGTAATAAATTGTAGATTTTAAGATTTATTTATTTTTTTTTTTTTTATATATAAGGCGGGTAGGGTGAAGCTACCGCCTATGAGCCCGTATCCGTGCAAAAGCCAATGGTTTTTATTTTTTTCGTTGCAGCCACTGTTATGTGTAATTAAATATATATTGTAAGAAACGATTAACCATTGCAAATGGAAAAAACAATTCTGAGCGGAGGGGGTAGGTACACGCGCGTCGGGGCGCGTGGTCGCGAAAACGATTTTAAATGCAATTTTAATTTTGCCGAGACGCCGCGGGCCGCGCGCACGCGTGAATCCATTTGGACGTGATTCCAACGTCAAATCTTTCGTCGCGCGGTGTCTGCACACACATTGAAATGTATTTATATACGTACACTCCGTATTATCATTTGTATTACTATTGTCACTATTCATGTTTCGTCTCGAAACTGTGAAAATATCGTATTCCCCCCCCACCCCATCACCCGTCCGTTTCCCGTATGTATGCGCGACGTGACGGGAGGATTTTTTCGTATTACCGACGTCGCCGCCGTCCGCATCCGGGCGCGCTACGCGTCTACGGGTATTCTATCGCCGAGATCGAGTTTATTTAATTCGATTGCATTATTATTATTATTATTATTACTAACGTTATATGAAATATGGCGAAAAATAATAAATTACATTGTCGCGTGTGTAATACATTAAAGGCGGTCGAAAGTCGAAATCCGGGCGTTTTCGTAAAAACCGTGGACCGATGCGACGGAATAAAAATACAACCGCGTGCGGCGGGTCCGTTCGGGAAAAATGTTCGACCGTGTAACACGTGAATTTCGTTTCGACGTTTCGGAGGAAAACCCGTACGGGTTTATTTAGAGGAATACGAAAAAAACGAATAGAACAGATACGGACATATTTCGCGCGATGGGTGGGCCGCAACTGTTGTAGGCGAAAAGTCGTGAAGGTAGGATGTAGAGGGGAATTTATTGTACATATCTGTGCGCAACGATTAATCGTTAACGTTAACGAAAAACGATTCTGAGAAGAGTTCGGTTAGACGTGTTTTCAAATGCCGTAATATCTTAACGATTTGAAAATAATACATTTCCTACGGTTTTTCCCGTTTGTTCCCAGTTAGATTTCCTTACGGAAATAGTACTATACTCGAAAATCGGAGCGAAATCGCTGATAGAAAAGTTGTCTATTGTAAAAAAAAAAAAAATAAATAAATAATAGTATTAATAATAAACATCATAAGAAAATTCAAATACATTCTTCGCTCCGCTCAGTATCTAAAATGCTAACTCGTCGAGTACTAAACATAACATAAACGAAAACCAATATCGGGCGACCGGTGAATTTCAGGTCCAGCCGCGAGTCGGTCTAAAACGTCATGTTCGCCATGTCCCTCCCCTCGACCGGTTATCCGGGCAGTATAGAGCGGTCGTACGCGGTAACAGGGAAAACGCGATTTTCAAATTTTACGAAATCCGAAACGATTCGAAAATCAGGCACCCCCCCGTTGTGGAAATTATTGTAGGTTCGTACTGTACACGTAATAATAATTATGCTATTATACACGCGTGGATATCTGCATTTGCGTGCGAGTTCAATATCGTCGGGTTGGAGGAACTCGGCGTAACAACTGCACCGCTCGTTGTATTGACCGATTTTAACCGATTTCCGCTGTCGGTTTTTGAACGGTGAATTGTTCGCCTATTGACCGATTCGGTGGAAACGCATTAAAAACCGAGAAAAACCAACAGTGAAAAATTGTTTCCCGGTCCTAAACTGAAAACGTCCCGTCACGATACGCGCGGTTTCTCTGATTCGCGCCGACGACGACGATACCTAGCTATTCCACATTGTTTTCGCGTGTCACACAAAGACGTTTTTACGGAGGGGGGAGGGGTGGGGAGACGGGGAAAGTTCGACGGAAACTTTTTACGAAATAGGTGTTGCGCGCGTTCGGAACAATAGTGGAATAATAATTGTAATGCGTTTTTTATACGCGGCGGCGGCGGCGGCGGTATAGACGAGCACAACTTTTCGGTCCCGCGATTCAACGCTCGCGTCACCGTTCGCGCGATAAAATTATGATTTTTTTGTAAACCCGGAGATTAACAACAACGGGCATAATTATCGTTCGTCTTTTTACCTCAGCGCTACCGGTACCGGTACGCCGTAAAAAAAAAAAAAGAAAAGAAAAGAAAAAAAAAAAAGAGACAATAAAAAAGAAAAGAAAAGAAAAACGTATTGTTTGCCGCCGTGTCCGTTTTGTCCGACGGTAATTTCTTCGCTATCTGTTCGGTCGGCGACGTATTCCGCTGCGGCGGCTAAGTTTGGCGTACGCGGGCGCCGTCTGCCACACCGAAAAATGGAAAAACGAGAAACTTTCCGCTCCCGGCGCATTATTCCATGACAATTGGGTACGCGCACAACGATCGATCCGCGAATAAAAATTTAAAACGTAACGGCATTTCTTTTCTGTTTAATCTCTATTATCGGGCCCGCGGCACTGCGATAATTCCGCCGTCGGACATTTCGCACACGAAAACGCAGCCGGTGTCGGAAATTCGATAACCTTTCACGTTCGGCGGAACCGATTTCGCGGCCGCCGGCTTTGATGTCGCAGAGCGAATTGTCCGCTGTCGTTATCGGACCTAAAGGCCAGCGCGCAATATTTGTCTGTGCGTCTGTGCGTTCGGTTTCGTACGCCGACGTCTTAATCTGCGTGCGAGACACGAAGTTATTTATTTTTTTTTTCTCCCAAATTCGTAACACTACAGATGCCCGCGGAAAAAAAAAATAAAGAAATCGAATACCGCGAGGAAACCAACGCACGAACACGGGGATGTTTGTTCACGCGTGTAACGAAGTTTTCGTTATATTATTGGCCGCGACGTCAAAACTCTAACGGCGCGTGAATCGGTTTCGTCGGGCGGAAAGTCGACGAAACGCGGGCCCGGCACGCACACCGCGTACGATATTGCGTAGGCGTGCCGGCTACGGGGCAATGCCGAGAACCGGATGGCGTCGAATTCGCGTCGGGCAAATCCGGACTCGGGCCGTCGACCGGCTCGTGAAACGCGGACTTGAACGGGGGCGACAGTATCGTTCGTTACGTCCGGTTTTTTTTTTTTTTTGGTTTGTTTGGTTTGTTTCGCCGGCGGTTCTTCCCGATATCCCGAGCGAGTGCGTGGGTGCGCTCATCGCGCCGGGGTCGCGTTTCGGGACACGTCCGTTTAATGTCGAGACGAAAACGCCGGCACGCGCGCGCGTTCGACTCGCGAAACGCACCGAACGTCCGCCGTCGGGTCCGACAGCCGCGGGCACCGAAATTGTCATGAAAAATGACAATGGCGGACGTCGGGGAAACACGCCGACGTTCGACGTCCCGGTAGAACCGTCGCAATATTATGGCAATTACGATGATAAAAAATATTGTCGTTTCCGTCGTCGCGCGCGTTCCGCACATATTGTAATGCACCCGCGTCCGTTCGCCGTTAATAAATAATATTTTAAACGAAAAAAAACCTACGGGGCGGGGGCATTTTTTTATTTTTCACTCGTCCGGCAGGTATATTTACGTTTATTTTTTATTTTTATTTTCATTCCTTTTACCGGACCGAATAATTTATACAAGTTTTCAGTTCGAGCGTTTGTTATTCCGTAAGTTTTCGCGCAGATTCGCCGTGCAAATAGACGCGGTTTACGCAGGGCTCGCAGCCGAACAGTATTATTAATATTGAAGCGTCAATATTTATCGAGAAAATCGCGCAAAACAAACGGCGGCGCGCGTTTGTCGGCGAGTTCGAATTTTAATGAAATTACCGCCGTAACAATCGCGACGTTTCAAAAAAAAAAAAAAAAACAACCGAACTTTGTTCGGAATACCCGTCGGCGGTATAATAAAAATATCGGCGGATATTTTTTACTTAACGATTTTTTTTTCGTTCAACGCGCGAATACCGCCCGTAAAACCGATAATTTTTTTATCGCGTTTCGGGTTTTTCGCGAATGTGACGGGAAAAATCACGGGCGGTCGGAAAGGGGTGTATTATTTTGTTTTTATTAAAAAAATACACACTGCTATTATCCGAAAAGTAACGGCGGCCGACGCAACGGAAAGACCGAAATGTTTTTTTTTTTTTGTTTTAGATTTCGTTTTTGTTGTTTTTTTTTTTTGCGATCGAAATTTTAATTCCCAAAAAAGAATACGGTCGGTTATTTGTGTAGACGAGACGGGGTAGGTGGTGATTTTTCCGAAATCGTTTTCGCGGCGAACGTTGCCGCTCCCCCCCCCCGCCCTCACCGCCGTCACCGATAAAACGCGATACCGTTACGGCCGGACCGCGGTGATGCAGTACGTTGCGCGTAAAGGTATGTGCCGCGCGGTGATAAACGAAAACAAAACGCGCCGGGCGATGTGGGGGGGGGCGGGGGTGGTGTGTTCGGAATCCCGCCTGCGGAACGTACCGGCCGTAAACGTCCGGACGGTAGTCGTTACTTCCGACGACGGAGACCACGGGGGCGACGCGTGAAAAAGAAAAAAAGTTCGCGAATAACGCGTAACGGCCCTGCACAAATGCCGTCGACCCGACCGTTAACTATCGGGAACGGGGTCTTTTCGCCCGCCGTCTCCGGACCTTTTCACCGAACGGCGCGCAATCGTTTCCGCGGGTCCGCGGGTACACACGGACCGGGAGCAAACGGAACGCGACGTGACGGAATGCTACTGGAAATGCGATTCCGTCCCCGGTCGGCAGCGGGACATTTCGCTCGCGCGCCGAAACCACGGCGTTTCGACGGTGACGCGACGCGCGGTCGCGCACGTCTGTTTTTTGTTTTTGTTTTTTTTTTCAAATTTTCGTCGGAAAATTTCGGTAATCCGGTCCCGTAACACCGTGACGTGGTGCCGTTACGCGGGGTGGGGAGGGTGGGCGAACGCGCGCCCGTCGGTCGCGCCGTCCGTTTTTCACGGCACGGCACGGCACGCGGAGGTCTCCGAACGTCGCGCCGGACGCCGGGAGGCGACGATACGATTCGATTTCGTTAACATTTCAATCGGACGCGCCCCCCCCCGCCCTTCCCCCGACGGATACACGCGAATGCACGCGAACCGTAACGTAACGACAACGACGACGTTGATCTGTGTGTGTTACGGACGCGGGCGTATCTGTGGCGTTAAAAAAGCCGGCTAAAAATCCGAAACGTCATTTGTCCGCGCGTGTGAATCGCGTTGCCGAACCGTTGCCGGGAAAACAAAACGGTTATTGCGATCGCGGACGTCTATTCCCGAAACGCGTCGGTTGGGTTCACGAATCTCGCACCTCCGGCCGCAAGACGGTCAAATTATGGAAAAAAAAAAAAACCACACAAAGTTTCGAGAAAATTCAATTTTAAAACGTATCCGTCCGCTCCCCGAACGGTTATTGTTACAATACATTTATGTGACGCTTTAGTTTCAATATTATGTCACCGCCGGAGCTTATTGTCTTTTTTTTTATTTTTATTTTTTTTTTCCCTCCGCTCATTGAAATCTACTTGGAAAACGGCGATACGCGGCGGCGGTTTCAAAACCGGAACAACACCGGATAAACCGCCACATTTTCTAGTTTCGCGTCATTTCGAACGATTGACGTACGCCTTTTATGGAAAAAAAAAAAAAATGTCGATTGTGTTACGCGACTTGTGGGGCGTATGGTGGCGTTTTGTTCAGAAAAACACCAATATAATCATCGGGCATTAGGTCGAAAAAAAAAATTCGAAATTTCGATCTGCGACCAGTCTTGTGCGTCAAAGGTGCGAAATGGTTTTCGCCGCTAAATATGTACATCGTCAACTTTTCATTTTATACGTTTACGCGTTATTATAGTGCGATTGCGGCTGGGCGGGGGACGGAAAAAAATCTCGAGAATTTTACGGAAACCGAAAGAAGATTGTGAAAATTATTATTGTATAGCACAAGTACAATAATATTTTTTAGTATGTACATTATTTTTATATTATATTTTTTGTAGTTAACATTTTTTTTTTTTTTCTGTTTTTCATCGCGAGTTTACGGAGTTAAACGGTCGTTCAATTAATTTATTGTGCCAACTATGACAAAAACATAGCCGAACCACAATGAATTAATTTACTTTCGGTCCATGTTTTATAAAGAAAAAAAAAAAAAAAAAAAAAAAAAA
>CABPRJ010000047.1:47016-89194 GCA_902439185.1 Cinara cedri | reverse complement strand
CCCCCCGAAAAAAAAGTAATGGTATAAGTACTGTATTTAAACGGAATTCAAAACGCTTACGGAAACCTCCCCTCCCCCGGATGCATTAAACTCGCGCATTCGTTTATTTGGCTTCTGGTACTAAGTGCACGCCTTTATGTCAACCTCGGGTTAAATTTCCAAGCGTTGCTCATCTCAATATAGTCGTATAATTTTAATAACAGACGATGCCTGCCGAATAAAAACGCACATTATATTATACATTATGATGTAAAAACACGAAAATATCAAATACCTATAAATAGCATAAAAATAGCTTATTTTTTCCCTGTTTAGGTAAAAGAGGAAAAAAAAATAAATTGCAAAAATTATGTTTCGACACCCGGGGGGGGATTTGAACTCGAATACGCTAAGACGAAACTGGTTAAGTATAACCATGCGGCTGTGATAAACACACTGCTACAGAGCTGACAACATTTAGTTATTTAACATAACATTTAATATCCGCATAATATCAGAATTTCAAAAAGCATTAATTTCAAACCTAAGTCAGTCCGTTCGATTCACCGCCGATCTTAAATCGGCGATATGCATAAATTCAAAAAAAAATTATGTGGGAAGTTGGGAAGGTGGGATACATAAGGTTATTTCATTTATATCTGTAAGCAGCGATAAACCATTGCTTGACGAAAGACGATTCCGAGCGCGATTGGGTCATACATAATTTGAAGTGCCGTAATTCTTTTTGCGATTTTCGTTTAAATTTGATTTCAAAACGCTTATTTTAAATAAAATTCAAAGAAAAATATCCTTTATCCTTTTTCAATTGGAACCATATTTGTGCTAGAAAACGTGGTAAGTACTTATTTAAAATAACGAAATCGTAAAAAAATCGTATTTTTTTCCCCGGTTAATCGTTTTTATTTTATATACCATTTTTAAAATCAATAAATGACCAATGTATTAACCAAGTATATATAATTCACTTTCAGAAAATGTGCTCCATATCGGAGCAAGTTTTCTAGGATAAAAGTTATAAGGAAATTTTTTTTTATAAATAAAAATTCGTTCGATCATTTTGGAAATTTTACTACGTCTAGGGAAGTCTAATCTAAGTATTATTATCAAATTTCAAGTTTCTACGTGTATTTATAACCGAAGTACAGCAAAAAAACTTCTAAAAATTTAAATTCTTTAAAAGCTCAAAAGTTTTCGTTATGATACCGTAAGAAAGTAAATCAAAAAGACAACAAAAAAGATATATTGTAACTTTTCGATTAAATCATTTTTTCTGGTTGAAAACGTTGTCAGTGTTTTGAAAAAATAATGAAATCGTGAATAGTACGTTTTCCTACGTTTTTTCCCACATAAGTGCTTTTATTTAAAAATGGCGTTATAAATCAAAAATTGACTTCTTGAAAGTACAATTTTAACAGCATGAGCTTTCAGAAAAAATGTTACACGTAAAAATCGGAGCAAGTTTATTAAGAAAAAACGTGCCCACAAACTAGAACAAAGAAATAAAGAAATAAATATCTTAGTAAAATCAATAGCTCCCTCGCTACGCTCGGAATCTAAAAAGAAATAAACAGCATTGTAAAACCGATAGCTTTCTCGCTATGCTTGGAATTTAAGAAATTTAAAAATTAAATTTATTCCACATCGTTTTTTACTCAAACGATTTTCGTCAAAATTTGATATTAAAATTCCTTTAAAAAAAAAAAAAATACTTCATGAAACTCAATTTTTTTTTCTTGTTCACAAAGTAAGACTCTTAATGAACTTCCTGTTAAATTTTCAAAAAACTTAAGCAATTTTCCAGCTATTTATAGACATTTAATTTTTCGAGTTTTGTACGTAATTTTTATTCGGTATGTACTCTGTGGTAAAATTGTTTGACTTAACAGAAATGCTTGAACATTTTTGTAAATTTCTCGTTTTTCTTGCGTTTTATCCTGGTTTTTCCCAGATATTATGAATACCGCTTGAAAAATCAAAAAAAAAAATAACCTCCCGAAAATATCATCTGAACATTTCTAAAAGAGGGTAAATTTATATTGCGCGTATATATCTGAGCAAGATTTCTGGTAGAATTTTTATACACAGAATTAAAAATAAAAAAAAATAAAACATCTTAGTAAAATCAAAACATTCTTTGCTACACTGAGAATCTAATATCCAAATGCCGTACACCGTATTCCCTGCGCTTTCCCCCACGGTTTTTCGTAACTATTTGGAAAACTATATGAAAAATTAAATAACGACTTTCTTACTCACTGACTAGACAACATTTTATTTCAGAAAATAAGATGTTTTTGATACTTAGACAAAGATTTCTGGTAGAAAAAAATAATTTTAAACATTTAAATCGTTGTGCCAGAATTAAAATAAAAAATCGTAGTACTGGTTTTTTCAAATTATTATGAAAACTACTTTTAACATCGAAAAACGACTTTTTCCCTCATTGAAATTTGAAATTATTTTACAAGGAACACAATCGAAATCATGCAATTTTTCGATTAGTGCAATATTTCCGGTAGAAAACATAATGTATACAACTTTAAAATAATAAAATCTGGTACGCCGCGTTACGCCCGGAAATATTTGCCCCGTTTTATATATAATTTTTTTTATTTACATCGAAAACAGCTGGAAAATCAAAAAATGACCTGCTTAAAGTACCACCTCAGTTAAATTTCCTTTCGGAAAAAGTGCTATCGTTATTAGGGCTGACGATTTCACATGTATTTAAATACACGGATACACGTGTAAATGAAACCCGTGTATCGATCCGTGTATTTAATAATGCAATGTGTGATTAAAAATGCACGCATATTTAATAATGCACGTATTTTTGATAATTCTCAAGTACAATATGTCTGTTCGAGTACATTTTTTATTCGAATGTTTAGTTTTAAAAATTAAATGCTGGACACTGGGGACGGACGGGCCCCTGTTGTAGGTATTCTTAAATACACGGACATTGCCAAACACACGTGTATTATTAAATGCACGCGTATGTAAATACCCGTCTACCCGTGTAACCGTGTGTTTTAAATGAATACAGGTTAGAAATCGTAAGCCCTAATCGTTATAAATCGGAGCGAAATTGATAGTAGAAATGTTGTTTACAGATAAAAAAAAATAGACATCATTATAAAACCAATACATTTTTCATTCTGCTCAGAATCCAAAATTGTATGTACACCACCTCCTCAGCTTTCCGCCTGCAACAATGACACACCCGTCCTCAGTATGAGCTCTTTTTTTTTTTTTTCAAAACTGAGTCGAGCGAGACAGCTAGTTTACCTATTACAAATATTATATATTTTCTTATAAATACATTTTACAAAAAAAAAAAAAAGCACAGCGAAAAATGCCCTGAATTTACAATGATATTTGCTTATTTATTTTTTTTACATTTTCGTAAAAATTTTCTACTGGAAATCTTGCTTCGATGAAGAGAACTTTTGTACCTCGATTTTAAAACTAAATTAGGATGGTCAAATTTTTGTTTAATATATATTTTATTATTAATTCATTTATTAATATTTTTTATTGTTTGATGTTCATAAAAAAAATCTTAAAATTTAGGTAAATCTCTGAATATTTAAATTACGATTTTCAATTTTAATGTGAAAAAAAAAATTGTTCGCGTACCACGGGTTGGGAGCCGCTGCATCAGAGAGATAATTTTTGCATTTTATTTTGCAATTAAAGTGCTAAAAAAAAATAACTGATATTGTTGTAGGTGAGTAGTGGGGGGGGGTGGAATACATAAAGTTATTTAATTCATACCTGTTACCAAAGATAAACTATTGATAACGAAAAACGATTCGGAGGGAAGTTCGGTTATACAAGTATTGAAAGGTCGTAATAATTACGATTTTCGTAAAATTTTAAAATTTATAAACAAAAAAAAAAATACTACATTGCACACTTCTTGTTTTTTGAAACAAAATGAATTTGTTTTTTCCCTGTTACCTACCCGACATGGTTTTGCAAAACTATTTTTTCGGAACTCGGGTTCGAACACGCGACCTTTACGTCACGTCGACAACAGATACATACTACCAATAGACTACGACAGAACCCCACTTTAATAATGTCGTCGAGTTATTTAACATAACACATATTATAACTACCACGTAATATTGGAACTTTAAAAAGCTACGATTTCTAAACTAAGTCGGTCCGCTCAATTCGGATTTCACTATCACGATCGTTCTTAAATCGGCAGTAGGTAAATTTGCATGGATCAGGAATTAGATTTGTTCCGCATAATTTTTTACTCAAACGATTTTGATCAGAATTTGATATTAAAATTCCTTTATAAAAAAAAAAATACTTCGTAGGATCAAATATTTGTTTGATCTCAAAGAACGACATTTAAGGAACTACCTGTTAAATTTTCAAGCATTTGTGTTAAGTCTAACAATTTTATTCACAGAGTACCTACCAAATAAAAATTACGTACAAAACTCTCAAAATTAAAATGTCTATCATTAGCTCAAAAATGGTTCGAATGTTTTGAAAATTTCACCATGTCTAGAAAAAGCCAATATAAGTTTTTTGTCAACATTTCAAGTCTTCGTGAATTATTGAACTAAATCACATTGAAAAAATCTAAATTGAAATTAATAAAAGAATTATTTTCGTACATTTTCCTGTAATTTCTGTATTTGTTTCCGGTTTTGCGCAATTGTTAAAAAAATCTACTGAGAAAATCAAAGAACGAATACGTTACACATAAATTAGATTAAAAATTCAACGACAAAGATCTCTTGTCTTTTAAATCTATTGGAGCAATATTTATGGTAGAATACATAGAGTCGTAAACATTTAAATTAATGAAATCGCTGTGCTGTAATTTGGAAAAAAATCGTATATATTGTCCTTATTAGTTTTTTTCCAATTATTATGAAAAATACTTAAGATGAAAATACGACATTCTTTGCCACTGGGGCTACATGCTAAAAGGAATAAAATCGATCTCTTTGAATTTTTCAATCGGAGTATTTCTGGTAGAAAACAGAAGTTGGACACATTAAAATAATGAAACCGAGACACTAAACGTTGCCGTAAATATTAATCGATTTTAATTCTTTGGTTTTTCCGAAATATTGCAAAAACGACCTACACTCTCAGTGGCGAAATATTATAAGGAACAAAATAAAACGCTTGTCGTTGTTGGAGTGGAGCAATATTTCTCGTAGAAATCATTGTGTTTAACGCGGTAAAAACAATGAAAGCGTCGGCGGGCCGGAAATATTTGCCATTTCGCCTAAATTTCCTCTCGGGTTTTTCCCGATTGTTTTTAAAACTCCTTATAAAAGTCGTAAGCCATTAAACACAAAATTCGGTTAATAGGTGCCATTCGAAAATCTCAGGAGCAGCCCAGGTACTCTAGGCTTCGGGCTAAGTTTTCTGGTAAAAAATTTGTTTACAGACAGAAAAAAAATCCAAGTTTAAGGTTGGACGAGAGTAGTGGTGCATTATTAACACGCCGCGTGCCGTACCGTCACACAAATGATGCTACCATTACTCTCCCCCAACCTAAACTTAAAAGTGAAATATCTCGTCAACGGTTTGACAGAAATCGAAAATGTCAACACTCAAATTCATTTTAACTTATACTCCATCTATTTGTGGATAATTGAACATAGGTTGCCATTTGAAAATCAAAAGTAGGTAGTGGTTTTACCACCGAAAATAAAAGTGACAAAAAATAACATAAATATTAAATTGTAGAGCAGCTTATAACTTACGTGTTTTAGAAAACGAATTCCGGAAACTGTTAATATTTTCCCAGATATGGAGTGTACCCACATAAATGAATCACCTGGTACTTCATTTTTTTTTTTTTTTGTTTCTCATACAGTTTTCGTAATATTCGGAGAAAACGACGTAAATTGAAAACTGACCAATCAATAGCGATATGATTTCATGTCGATGAGTGAGAAAGTTGTTTTTTAAAAATTGAGCGAAACCGAAATTTTAAGAAAATGAAGTACAAATAATTTAGGTTATCAGCTACAAACACGTATGCAATTTAACTTGAGGTTCTTTATGAGTTATAGTTATTGGCCAAAAAAAAGTTTGAAATAATTTAGTAGTTTTTTATAAGCGTTTTATGTTTTCCACCCAAGCTCAGAATAGTATCTATTTCATCAGCAATGATTTATCGGTGTGTCTAATTTAAATCACCTAGTACCTACCTTGCCTAATATAATAGTGTTAGCTGTTTTTTTTTTTTTTATTCCGACTATGGAATGTCGACAAACATTTTTATGTTTTAAATATAAATACAATTTTGTTGATGTATGAGCGTGTTGAGACGAAACACGAATTATACATTTCCTATATGAAAATATCCTAAATATAATAATTAGTGATTTTCCTCTTTACCGGTGATCATATTTTTATGAACAATGATATGATGCACAACATACTCGTATTCTATAAGCCTGAATTATGATAAAAAATAAATACTGTACAGTCTTTGTCACTAGAGACTACTCGTATATAATATAAACGAACCCCTTCCCATAAAATAATTCTGGATACGCGCCTTACACACACTGCCCTATCCATAAAATACCCTTTTCTTTAGCATTTTTTTTTTTTTTATTGTTATCCCCTTAAATTAACGTCCTTAAGCCGATTAATGGACAATTAATAATAGTATATTTTACAAATCCATCGCGGTCTCAAGTTAACAAATGGTCTAGTTATTACTTAACCCTCTTTATTCGGCCGCACGTGACTTTAAACTTTTGAAAATCATTATTACATTTATTATTCATTTGAAACCCCTTTCACTACACCACTGTCTGTTTCTAACTGGCCGTCATTAATACAGTCGTCAGTCCGCATCATAATATGCAAATTTCACATTGTAATTTCCAATCGGCTATTAACATCGATTGCCATATTTTTTCAGTGCTTCTTTGACGTTTGTAATCACTTTTTTTGTGAGTTTTACGAGTATTAATTTATAAAAATACATACGTATATGTACTAATCTAGGATACATATTGACTATAAATAATTTTAAAATATAAATGTCCAGTAGAAAAAATAATACATAATAATCATGATAAATATATCATATATATATATACTGAAATAAAAAGACAAATATTTTTTTTTTTTTTCAAAGGATACACATTATTCAAATAATTTTTTACCAAGATACAATTTGATATTGAAATTCCGGAAAATCTATGAACAGAATCGTAAAAATAAAATACTACATTAAAACATTTAAAACCGAGATTTTTTGACACGTAAATTTGCTATTCAGACCACCGTGCACCGTCGTCGAAGTGTTTGTAAAAATATCACGTACGCCATGCAGGAAATTACCTCTGGTAACGAGTCTACCGCCGTCGTGTGGATACTTTCGGTTTTTGTAATTGCCAATTTTTTTTTTATATATTATGCTTCCTGTACACATATGCGATTTTTCGAAATCACGAAGAACTGCACAACCAATCGGTTTAATACGTGGACATCGTATAGGGCACAAGAACTGAAAGATTGCAGCAATTAAAATACTGTCATTCCATACAAAATTGTAAGCATTTTAATAAATCATTGACATGTATACGAGAAAAAAGTCGTTAAACCTAAACCGCGTACTACATCAATTTATTATATATAAATTGTATAGGAACACTGTACAGTAATAGAGTGTCGGATTATTATAACGTTTGACATCACTTGTTGAAATCATCGATTTCAATTACAATATGAAATTATTGCATAGAATTATGATTATTTGGTATCGGACAAAAAAGCTATAGGAAAAAAATAATTTTTCTAATATAGTTGTGTGTTTATTATCAATAGGTACCTATAGGTATACATAATATTGTTTATTAACCAATAATGTATGGATTTGTTTTTTAGATTCGGAGCGTAGTGAAGAATCTGTTAGTTTAACTATGATGTATGGTGTTTTTTTTTTTTTTTTTTTATATATCTCTATGAACAATTTTTCTACTAGAAATTTTACTCCGAAGTATCAAGTGTAGCATCTTTTCTAAAAGGTGATTATCTCTGGTTAGTGCATTAGGTAGATTATTTTTTGGATTTTTTAAAGTGTTTTCGAAATAATTGGGGAAACCCGAAAGAAAATTATACATTAAACAGCAAATATGTCCGGGCGCACCGCGGCGTTCCCGATTTCATTATTTTAAATTTGTATACACGATGTTTTTTACCAGTAATCTTGTTCCAATTGAAAAATGACAAGAGATCGATTTTATTCCTTTTGATAATTATCCACTGACAGAAAGAGTCATTTTTGATATTTAAAGTATTTTTCACAATAATTTAGAAAACCCAAAAAAGACTAAAAATAAGATATTTTTTTTAACTACGACACAACGATTTCATCATTTACAATATTTAAGATTATATAATTTTTCTACCGAAATTCTTTTTCCCATTTTCAAGAATAGTATGTTTCTTTAAAGAAAATTGTGTTTAGTTTGTGAGTAAGCAAGTCGATGTTTGATTTTCTATGTAGTTTTCCTAATAATTTAGGAAATAATTTAAGGAAAAATTTAGGAAATACGGCAAAGTGTACGGAATTTGGTTTTTTTGTTAAATTCTTTTACATAGATGTAGTAAAATTATCAAAATATTCTAGCCGTTTTCATTTTTTAGTTGTATTTTGGTCAAAAAAGTTTGGCTCAATGTAAAGTAGTTTGGCTTATATTCATTTTTGTTTGTTAAAATTATGACAAAAATCATAAAAATTATAGCATTTTAAATGGTATTTAACCGAACTTTCATGCAGATGTAAATTAAATTATATCTTACCTTCCCAACTTCCCATCTACAACTTACACCGTGGCATACTATTTATTTCCTTATGGTAGGTACAATGCATTAATAAATATTTTTATTTTCCTATACTTAATATTCGACTAATTTATTATGTGTATCGACTTACTGCTACACCTTTTATAATATTTTTATGCAGGAGATTTTTTTTCAAATTTGAATAGCACTTAGCCGCCGCCAACAGATCTGTAGATTTACATGTCATAACACCACCCACCTCGATTTCGTTCGTGACACGTAAAACTATACGGTTTTGGTGCATACATAATATTATATTCTATGTGTATAGGTAGGTCCCTATAATATTAAAATAATACGAAGAAAATAAGTATTTATACACCTCCGGACGACCGTTCGTGATGTTAAAGCTTAGAATGGATAACAATAATACGGTAAGTATTAATAATTTTAATAAAATATTGTATAATTTGTATCGTAACACAACGTAATTTATTATTCGTTTTGAAATAATTTTTTCTGTAATTAAAATCGTATATAATACTGTCCCTATTATTTTTTTTTTTTTTAAATTTATGCTGAAAAACTGTTGAAACAACATCTGTGGTACGAGATAAATACGCTCACTAGTTGAGTTATCATGTGCTCCGTCAATATGTTTTTTTTACTACGACGATATTATACATACTTGATTTTTATAAATTCTATCTTTGAAATTGTAAAATTAATTTCGATCAAAATATAATATTTAATAGGTGGGTACCTACTTAATGTTTGTAAGTGTTCAAAATAATTACCGATAATATTGGAACCTAAACATCGATAAAAATATATAGAGTTATTAATGGTAACAACAGTTGTCGTATTTGCAAGGGAGGGGGAAGGGCATAGTGTCTAGGGTGACGATGTTTATGTCATTTATAGACAATTTTATCGACCAACCAACGACTTATCGAATGATTTTTAAACCATAAATCAATTTTTGGAGGTGCACCTATATTGACTTATTTACGCTAATACAAAACACGGTATTAAATATGGTCTGTGTATATTTTATAGGATTTGAATGGCTTTCAATTTAAAATGCACAGATACAAAAGGGTTGAGATTTTGAGAGTTTGGTTGAATTTTATTTACCACTAGTTGAAAGTAATTATATTTTTGTTGAATTAAAAGCATGGAAAATGTATTAATAGCCAGTAAATATGTTAACATCAAAAGTGGATTAGAAGCACTTTTGAGCTGCCAGAAGGATAACGTTGCAAAAATAAATGTTTAATTAATTATTTTTGCATACCACCAGTGTCTACAACAGCAACACCAGAAAGATCTTTTTCAATCTTATTAAGATTAACAATCAACGATGTAATCTTTAAATTATTTTTGATATATGTATTATATACATTTATACCTGTAACTAATTTTATTATTGTATAGATGAAACTAAATAAATGGACTAGCAACGATATCCATTCATTAAAACATACATTCAGATGTGAATGAAATTATTAGTGAACGGGCATTAAGTCCATGGAAGTTAGACACTGTGTTATAAATGATATTTTTATGAGGTTAAAAGACAAAAATAAATAATAATTAAAATCAAAACGGTTTGGTTTTTTTTTTTTTTTTTTTTTTTTTTTTTTAATGCATTGAAACAAATTAAATTCATATTTCAGTGTGAATCGGGAAGGGGGGGGTAAATGTGTTTAATCCGTCATTGGATAATAACATCTCGCTTTCTAGTTCTGATAGTATATACATATTTATATCTCAGTGTGTATTAATACTCTCCCTTTGTATCCTCTATGTGCCATAAAACTGAATACCATTCCATTTATAACATTTTTTGTTTTTTTTTTTTTATTTGACATTAATAAATTTGCAGTGCAAAGATGTTTGAAAATACAACATGGATTCATTATAAGTTGTATTTAAAATGTTGAGCGTCGTAATGTAGTGTTTTTTTTTTTTTTGTAATCGTTTCAAGATGTTGATGAAAATATTGAAAATTTAAAAATACAGTACCTATTCCAAAACGTCTATAACTGAGTAACATTACCATAATTGAATTTCGTTGGTAATAGTTTAAAAATAATAACATGTGTAAATTAAATAACTTTATCTATCCTACCTTTTTCAAATTCCTACCTACAACAGTGCCACGCCTAACAGCAGTATCAGCTCTTTTTTATCATTATTATTACTATTACTATTATCCTTTGCTTTTTAGCGGTATTGCCCAAACACTTTCAACGTTCTATAAAATCGTAATTCAAATATTATTATGTATCTTCATTGCACAGGAGTGGTAGCGAAAATCATAATAGGTCACAGGGGACTTCATCTGCGAGCATCCTATGTATCATAATTTTACATTATGTATGGTGTGCCCGAAAAAGAACTGTACGAAGAAAAAGGTGTACAAGGCTAATATATGCTTTTAAATTATTGAAAACAACGATAAATCATTGCATTCGAAAAACCATTCCGAATAATTCTAGAGTAATTCCCCTCCTTTCTCGTGTTTAAAAATTATCAACTTATTTATAATCTTGCTGTTGGATGAAATATTTCGATAGTTTTTATACGTTCCAATGTACTATCAAAAACAATTTTTAAAAAATTTTTGTGTCACTGTTTTTTATACCAGTGGTGCGCAACCTGGGGTTCGTGACCCCTAAGGGGGTTGCGAAATTTTATTAGAGGGTCGCCAATAATATAACACCTAAGTTATTAACTATTTACATAATTTTATATAATTTTTAATATATATATTTGAGTAGCAAAGTCAAATATCAAACATGTCTACAATGCAAGCTCAGATCTCTTATTAAAATCATTAAATCATGCAACACCTAGTAATTTTATAATTTTAAAAATATTAAACTGTCGATTGTAATTATAATAGTTACAGTAATTTGTTTTATTTTAGATTTTATAAAACTCTGATTTTTTTATGTTTTAGTTTAATTAAATTAAACAAATATTAAAATTATTTAAAATTAACAATTTAATTTATGTGACACAATGTTTATATATATTAAGATCATTAAGTATAAGTATATTTTATACACTTACAAGATTTTGGTAGGAATGGGGGTCGTATGTCGTATCATCAAAATAAATAATTTTGGGGGTCGTGGATCAAAAAAGGTTGCGCACCACTGATTTATACCGTGCGTAATTTTTTTCTTTTTGACGAGATCTATTAAAATCGTCTTTTTTCAACTATCATTAACTCGGCTACAATATTCGTCGGTTTATTTGGTATTTTTGAACGAATGCGATAATCCTTAACATCAGAAACCTGTTGAATCTAATTTAGATGCGATTTCTCTAATTATTTCTACGTGATTAGAAACTGATATTTGCTCTAGTGAATTTATCCATAACGATAAAAAGCCAAAATCCAAATTCAACTCACGAGTATTTTCTTTAAGCAGTTTATTTTTTTCCTTTAGTTCTTTTACAATATTTAATACCTCACGTAATTGTTTTCCAAAATCATTAAATTGGCAACTCGTACATTGAACAGGAGTAATTAAATTATCGAAAGTTACATATGAACCAACAAAAATGTTGTCTGTATTCAATTTAGAGTTACCGGATTTACCATTGCTAACTTTACATGCAGCACATGAACATTTTTCATTAGCTGTGCTTGTTAGTTTTTTAAAAGCCACGTCTCTAAAACTGGCGCATACAAAATTTTGAATATTCTTAACCGCTGAAACATTTTAACTCATCATCAGTAATTAATATTTCATCGTTACATATTGCGCCCAACATTACTTATTATTATCGAAAATCCGATACGCGTTATTAAATTAATAATCAGGCAAAATACAAATAAGATAGTGGAAGCATAATATAATGATCTGTTAGGTAAACGCGTATATACTAAGCAATAACTATATACACTTCTTAGAAGAAGTTATGTAAATTACCAATATTATCAAAATATTTACAACCAAGTTCTGTAATTATTCTGTAATATTGACGTTCAATCAATGACAAAAGCAACAATACAATAACTGTAACTATGCGCAGTGAAGAAAAATTCAACGCCATTTGGAATATTTGGATATTTTAAGAAAACAAAATCATATGGATTCTTCAAGACTCCAATACTTTCCAGAAAAAAAGATTCCAGCTAAAATTAGAAGTGAATCAAAATAAATTGAGAATAAAACTCTTAAAGATCGTTACAAAGTTTACTAAGTTTATTTACTATGCAGGTCTCGACAAAATTATAAATAGCATGATTATACGATTTGAAGAAAATTACTTGCCTATTTTGAATTGCATGCAAGATATTATTATTAAATAAAAATCTAAAGAAAGTATCATTTGAAGAAGTCAGTAAAGTATACGGTTTTAATATCTTCGTTAAAACCGTATAGTTGTTGTAGAAACTTAAATATTTAATCGAATGTATAAACCTTTTAATAACAATGGTAAAATACAGTCTAGAATTGATTGCCTTTTATCAGGAGATAATGAAGTTGGTTTTCTAAATTAAAAAAAAAAATTTAAACTGCTCCTTACAATACCTACTAATTCTGCATATCGTGAAAGATGTTTTTTAATGCTTAAGAGATTAGACAATTATTTAAAGACCACACTAGAATAGGAGCGGTTAAATAACCTTGGATTGGTTCTAATAGAACAGAGGTAGGCAATAGGTAGCCCGTGGGCTAAGTCCATCCCGCAGAGAGGAAATAATTAGGAATTGCCCATTTGTGCCAAAAAAAGGTATGGCTAAAAGGTACAGCCCATTTCCACATAAATAAAAAAGGTTCTTTTTTCCGACCGCCCATTTGCGCCAAATTCACCTCTGTATATTATACGATTACGTATATTAAACGAGTCATTTTATACTACTTTTATTTTCTTTAATAATAATAAATAAATAAAGGTTTTATTATCAAAACAACGTTTACATGATAGTCAATTTAATACTCAATTTTAGATTCTCAGTGGAATGAAAAAGGTTATGATTTTACAAAGATGTTAATATTTTTTTTATTTTTTTTTATCTGTAAACAACTTTTCTACTAGAAGACTTGCTCGGACTTCTAAGTGTAGCATCTTTTCTGAAAGGAAATTGGTAAAGAAAGGTGTTATAGGACATTTTAAAAATTCGCCAAGAGTTTTTTGATAAAATTTGTAAAACCGAAAAACCCAGAAAATATAAGAAATTTAGGTATTAGTTAAAATATATTACGGTTATCTTTTTTTCTATGCACAACTTTACTACCAGCAGTTTTGCTCAAACTTTTAATTCAATAATACACATTTTTATTCAAATCTTTTGAAAAGTGGTTTTGAAAAACATGTCCTAGGATAATGAGAATAAGTGTAGCCACTGTTATAGGTAATTTAATGTATATCTGTTAACAACAATTAACCATTACTAACAAAAAAACTATTTCGAGTGAAATTCAGTTTATAGTGATGTTTTGTCAACAATGTGCATGTCACAAGTTATACCTGATATAATATTACAAATGGTAAAACTTAAAATATAAATTTAATGGTGTTTAGAATCGGGCGTGTTATTTCTATGTTTGCATCTAAATTTCGTTTTTTTTTTTTTTATCTATTTGACCAACAAATGTAGGTCTAGACTTTTTTAGCCTGAAGTAATTTGAGTTTTTCGTCTCGAAATTGTAGGTTGAACATTTATCTGACGAACGTTTTTTTTTTTTTATTTGCAATATAATGCAATATTTTGTGTTTGTTAATATTAAATATTTCTAATTAAAATTTATTTTCATAAAATTCATATTATACAATACAAATTATAAATAAAATCATTTATACGTATATTTACATGTGATATAAGCGTAACTTAATATTAAAATATGAATAATGCAAAATAAAATCACTCACATGTTTATTAAAAATTCAATGGCTGTTGGTTATTACCTCAAATAGGTTAGGGTATCTAGTAGACCCTGTTTAGTAGACGTGTGTACTCAGTGCCGGCCCAAGATATTATAACGCCCCAGACAAATTTTTAAAAAGCGCCCTTAAAAATATTCTTTGTGCGCTAAATATCAATTTTTATTCATACGTGTTTTGTTTAAAACTATCAAATTATATTTATAGAGTAGTAGGGTACAATAGTTTAGTCACAACTACACAAGTAATTAATAAACATACTATTATTATTAATTTTTTTAATTATACAATATAATTATTATAATTTTAAGTTATGTCAGGAAATTTTTTTTTTGTTTACACAATTGTCAATAAATTTATTATTATTCTACATTTTAAATCAGTACAATTTGTTATTGCTTTGTTGAGATCTAATTAGTAACTATATCATTTCCAAGACTGATTAATGCCGAATTGTTGAGACGGTCTTCTGTTATTGTTGATCTTAAGTAAGTTTTTATTAACTTTAACTTACTAAAACTTCTCTCACAGCTTGCAGTAATAATTGGAATTGTCATCTTAATTTTTAAAGCTACCCATAAGTTTGGTAAAGTATCTTGTAGTTTGTTATAATTAATAAATAACAGGATGTCTACTGACTAGCTATATTTTGTTGAACACAATGATCACACAGTCTCAAATTCATTACACAAATCTATACCACTTATATCACATTATGTCGCATCGCTTAGTTTATTATGTAGAATATTTGCACAGTTATCTACGTTATTATGGTCTTTGATGTTTGAAATATAATTCTGGATTTTGAGTAACCGAACACCCAGTTAGGGTCCGTAAATACGTGGACGGGTGCAGCCACTGTCATAGATAATTTAATGTATACCTGTAAGCAGCGATAAACCATTGCTAACGAAAAAAATATTTTGAGCGGAGTTCAGTTGATAGCGATATTGCTTTGTCAACAATACACATGCCATTTTATAGTAAAATGATTAAATAAGCTTTATATATTTTCTTTAATAATATTTGTTTAATTTTGTACCGATTTTCCCGTTTTTCCTACGTTTTTCCCAGTTTTCCAATGTATTATCTCAGTTTTTCACATTTGCTGGAAAAACAGTATAGAAAATCGAAAAATAACCTCTCTAAAGTACCTCACGGGTAAAATTTCCTTTTAGAAACATTGCTATCAATAAAAGTGTTAAAAAAGTTGTGCGCAGAAAAAAAGAAGACCGTAATATATTTTAACTAATATCTACATTTCTTATAATTTCCGGTTTTTTCAGTTTTTCAAATTTTATAAGAAAACTCTTGGGAAATTTGAAAAATGACCGAGAAAATGTACCTCCCCACATTGATTTCCTTTCAGAAAAGTAGCTACACTTAAAAATCTGAACAAGTCTTCTGGTAGAAAATTTGCGCACAGATAAAAAAAAAATAAATATCTTTGTAAAACCATAAACTTCTTCGCTCTACTTAGAATTTAAAATACAATTTGGTTAAAATTTTATTTTTTTATCTCTTAATAACGCATATAGATATTATAAATTACTGTTTTTGATTAGTAGCACTTTGTTTTTATACTAAACATTTGAAAAGTCATGTGTATTGAATTAAAATAAAGAACTGATACTGGGACCGGGTGTACCACTGTTGTAAGTTAGAAGTCGGAAAGGTAGGATACATAAAGTTATTTAATTTATATTTATAAGCAACGATAAAAAAATCGCCAAATAAAAAAAATAGCGAAGTACGGTTATACATATTGTTTTAAAAGACCGTAATATTTACGATTTTCGTTAAAGTTTGATATTAAAATTCTTATAAAAAAAAAAAAAACGTTAAACTTATTATAATAAGAACGACCATGATATGATAAACCTCCTGTTGAATTTTCAAGCATTTCTGTTTAGTCTAAAAATTTTATCCACATAGTCCTTACCAAATAAAAATTATATTAAAAATCGCAAAATTAAAATTTTGTGTATATAAATAGAATAAAAATGATTTAAATGTTTTAAAATGTTATCACGTCTAGCCGTCTACGTGAGCAATTAAAGGTTAATAATTATAATAATGATAATTTCATTTTTCTACGACTATTAATACCTAAATTCCAAAAAAAAAAAAAAATAATATAAGCTCTATTTTCGTAAATAAAATTCGTTTTTTCTGAGTTTATGCTCAATTATTAAAAAACAAGTCTTGTTTGGAATTCTCCATACTGTTCGATAGAATTTCACAACAGTTATCGTCCTGACGCAACACTATTTATAACTTTTTACGACATTTAGACATACCGTGGGAGTATTCTCTTCCCCTACTACAGAGATAATCAAAAAAAAAAGATAAATTTTGAAAAAAAATTTTAAAAAAAAGAAATTTATTTACTAAACAAAATGTAATAGGTATGTTCATTTTTCTCGATTTTACCTCAATATTACATTGAAATATCAAAATAGTACTCCAATTTTTCCAGTCAAATATACCATGAATCCAGTTATGCTTGAAATTTGCATTCAATCTGTTTGCATAGAGCCAACAAGTTTCACAGTATATCTTACTTCATTACAACCGAAAAACAATTGAAAAAGAACGACCAGAATTTTTCAAACAGACATTTTTCAAAAGATATTGATTGTTTGTTGGTTTATATGGACCATACGCGATGATTTGTTTCTTTAAGTTAGAATCAGTAATGTTGTCTTGAAATTTGCTCTATCAGTAGGGTATTCTGAATTCAAATCAATTGTAGTATTTATCACTAAAAAAAAAAAAAAAACAAAAAAAAACAATTGATTAAAATAAAAGATAATCAATAAGTTTAATAAAATTAGTCAGTAAAATAAAAATAAATAGGTTTGTCGTAATATGAAATTCTTAGTTATTGCCTAAAATACTCAAGGAATGCTTGTGAAAAAAAATATACCGTACACTTCTTTAGAAATGGTCAGGTATTGTACAGAATTCCTAACCAATGCATAAAATATCATAATTATACATATTAATGATGCTGACGTGTAATATATTCTACTTATAAATACATACGTTTAGTTAAATATTATTAACGATAAAAAAAAAATCATATAAATTTTATCATCGTTCATCTAGTTGAATCAAATTAAATATTTGAGTTTTTTATAACAATAATACTCTTTATTACAGAACAATTCCATTTTACATAATTTAATATAAAATGACTGATACGTTTAAAAATTTAAAAAAAAAAAAAAACAATAAAATACGTACATAAATAAGTGTTACAAAAAGAAGAATATACAACGCACAAACATACAACATTTCAATATTAAAATACATTATTAAGAACATTGGATGACGAGTGAAAAAAAATCTATATTATTAATGTACGAGTATTGCCAGTCGACATTAACACGTATAGTGCCATATAATTGTATGAAATACTGGGTGGATTCGGTAAAGAGATTTATGTCTTACATTGGGCAAATTAATTTTAAAATTTATTAATTCTATTAATTCTGGCAATCCACAACGTTATTTAATAATTTCGTATGAAAACCAAATATTCAAAACCTTTTCAACTAATAATTTATACGCATTATCCTATTAGAGGCGTAATTATAATAGTGAAAAAACCATGTACACTATCATAGCTAGAACGAGGAGTTCTGTACATTACATTGAAAGCGTAAAAATCGTAAAAAATTGTTTTTGGATTTTTGAAAGACGGTGTAATTGATGCAATGACTTATTACGCCATATTAAACTCGCGCAAAATTTATCGTACTGGTTTACTCTTACACTTATGCTTAAATTAAATATTTCGTATAAAAACTCACATTGTGCGTGTTGAACTATTTTAAAAAAAAAAATTTAATTTTTTATTAGTTTTCAAAATATCTTGTTATTCCTGTTGTTTTTCGCCTCGTCACTGAGGACTATTGGTTTCGTCATTTTTCACAAAACTTTTAGTAAAACGATAACCGTGACTAAGTCACAAAATTTAAAAATCGGATATAGTAAAATGTAAACTACTACAGCGTGTACAACGCAAAAACGATCAAATACAACGGGTGCCGGATCAACACAATAGTTAGTGCAACGGACAAATAAGTATACTGATAGTGATAATGCGATTATGCGTCCACGCGCGCGCGCGCGCGCGAGTGTGTGTGTGTGTGTGTGTGCGCGCAATGTTGAGAGTAATAAATATGTCTATTTTTAATTTTCAATTGTGAATTACTACCGTACTTGTAAACAAAGCATATTAGTGGTCTCAATGTTGTATCGGATATTTATTGATATTAACATCATTCGGCGTTTGATTGTGAAATAACATCGATCTATTGTACCTCGTAAATGGTACGCGTTTCATTTTTTTTTTTTTTATCGAATAATTAATCTTCCCTAATTTTTCCTTCCGATGCTGGGAGCCTCCCCCCCGTTTAAACATAAAACCTGGCCACGGGGCGCAAACGCATACCTCGCGTCCCCTATTGTCGCGGCGCCGAGTTTATTATTCACAAATCAACACAAACGTTACACGTGTTATTTTCTTATTTCATATCGTGTGACGGTGAAAAGCAGGTGTAAATACATTATACACGTATATATTTATGCGGAATATTTAAAAGTTTGTGTTTTATACATTATGTATGTATAGGCGCGTAGGTACGCCATCAACGTTGCCGACGGAGTTAAAACCGCGAATTAAAATATAATTTATGCGAAAATATGGGTTAAATTATTTTATGTTTGCAATCAAGAATATCTCAAAAAGCTTTTAACATAGTGTTCCGCGCGGTAATTAAATTAACCGCCATGATATTATACTCGTACATACGGCATTATAACGCGCAGGTATTTATGCGACGATAATTATTTATTAAAACGTATACTCACGTACATTATTCTATACAGGGTGAACGGCAATTGTCTAACGCGAAAATCTCGATTAAAGTTGTTTGTTTTCTGTCCAGTCGTTATAGAATCGAGTTTTTTCTTTTTTTTTTTTATCTAGCAATATTTTCAATGTTTTACTCCCAGTATTATTATAAATACAAACGTATCGATTCGCACTAACAGAACAGTAGTGCAATAACACGAAAAACGGCGATTCTGCGTTATAAATATAGGTGCCGATTGTTCTCCAGCGGGTAATAATTCAGTTCTTCGTGATGTACAACCGTAATTCATTTTAAACACAACTGGCGGTCCCGCGCCCGGCGTTGCCCGCGTCAATATTTAATGTTATTATTTCACCTATTTTCATTTTTGGTTTCGGCCGTGTCAGAATTGAATGAAGACAAATCGGTGAAAAGCGGGTAGTTCACCTTCGGCGGACCGAATGCGTTCTATTGTGAAATTCGAATAGCGTAAACAATACAAACAGGAATAATAATGATAATTACAACAGTTTTCTTTTCCGTGGCAACCCTTGAATAAACGGAAATCGTACATAAATAAAACAGTCGGGTTAGTTACACCATTTTTAATTCAAGAACGGCTGGACCGATTTTCATGATCACACGATATTTTCCGACTAATTTTTTAACGGTTATTAAACGGCATTTTTTTTTTTTTTTTTTTTTTTCATATCTGTTACCGGGGTAACACAAAACGACAACAAACAAAATTGTATTCATTATATTATAAGTTAAACTATTCGACGTTGCTCGTGTATGTGTATGTATATAAGCGAAAATACTAAAATCGCGATTAAAAAATAATGGGTGGGGGTAATTGAGTGAAAAACACCTTACGACCCCCATTCTCGTACATTCCGAATAAACGAAAAAAAAATGTCATTAAAATCGGTCGTGCCGTTTCGGAGGAGTGCGGCCACAAACACGGGACGCGAGAATTTTATACACGAGACACAATATATTACGAATTATTATTGTTATAAATTACACAGTATACAGGATAGATATTAAACACTTTGGAAATGTAAAAAATATTAAACGGCAATAATATACCCAATTGGGTTGCCCGACGAAATAACCTTATTGTAAAAACACAGATACTTATTTGCTCTGAAAATCATTGCCAATATCTCGCAATTGATGACCGCGATTGGCCTCGGGATCGTGAAAAACAAAACGCTGTGTCCGAATACAAGTTGGGGACGGGTAATAATATGAATTAATAATAATGACTATTGCATGTCCGTATTTGATATCATATGTGTGTTTATGGTATGAGAATAGGGGTACGGTTCTAAAGAACATAGCGCATTCGGCTCCCGTTTTACAAAAAGGAAAATTACCAAACGGCTCCGGTTTTTTACAACTCAAATTCCTTCACACTTTATACGGACGTAAGATTGTCTTAAACATAGGTGTGGTTGAAAATATGTTGGTGTTTTTTTTTTTTTTGAAGGTTATGTTCTAAGTAAAACATATAAATATGTATAAAAAAAATTGATTTGCTATTGTGAATTAAATTTTGTACAAAATAATACAAAATTTTAGTGTTAAAAAATAGAAAAATGACTAAATAGGCTTTACATATTTTCTTTTCTAAATTTTCTTACCTAAATTTCTTATATTTTCCCGTTTTTTTTTTTTCGGTATTTCAAATTTGATGAGAAAACTCCTGAGAAAATCGAAAAATGACTTTTTAAGGTACTTTCCCCACGCCGATTATCTTTCAGAAAAGGTCTTTCATTAAAAATCCGAGCTAGCCTTTTGGTAAAAAAGTTGTAAAAAATAACATCTTTGTAAAACCATAAGCTTTTTTGCTCCACTAAAAATATAATATATATAAACATCATACTTTGGGTAAATTTTTAATCTATATGTGTTATTTCAATCGATGAAAATTCGTTATTCGTAGTCGACCGTACCCCAAAAAATTAATTTTTACATCCGTTTTTCACTGTACGGGTTCTACACATCTAACCGTGATTTGTTTTAGACTTTAGAATAATATTCAGTTTGCCCATTCAGAACAACTGTGAATTGATCGTATAAATGTAAAAAACTGAAATTTGTTTTTACTTTGAAAATACCATTATTTCGGAACGAATTTAGTCTTTATACATAATATATAACGTTACATTTACATATTGAACGTTCCAAGTTTTCAAATAAATTATTATTCGAAGACGCATCTATGTGTAAAGATTTAAACTACTGTATGGTTTTGACAGCTGTCCAAATAACAATTCGCCGTATAGAAACTATCGCAGTATCCATATATAGAGTCTGTACACGTAATAAATCGGGAGTACGAAAAAGTTTATAGGATATCTATTGAAAAAGTAACAACAATTATACGTATTATTTATTATTAAATTATTCCAAAAAGCCACATACGAATTAAAATTTAGAACTAGAACCAGCTGTGTATATGAAAGCAGTGTTGCGCAACTGAAACAAAACGCAGAAAATATTTTAAATTTTAGATTCCGAGCATAACGAAAAAGCTTATGGTTTTACAAGGGTGTTTTTTTTTTTTTTTTTTTCTGTGGACAACTTTTCTAGCAGAAGACTTGGTCCAATTTCTTCGTATAGCTACTTTTCTGAAAGGAAATCGATGTGGAGAGGTACTTTTATGAGTTCATTTTTCGAGAGTTTTGTCATCGAATGCAAAAAACCGAAAAAAATGGGGAAAATGTACGAAATATATTTGTATAATACTACGTTTTTTTTTTCTGTGGACAACTTTTACACTAGCAATTCTGATCCAATTTATAATGACAGAAATGTTTCTAAAAGAAAATTTCACTAAGAAAGTATTTTAAAAAGATCATTTTTCGACTTCCTCAGAAGTTTTCTCCATTCGCTGGGAAAAACCGGGAAAAATGTAGGATAACTGGAAAATTCGGTACGACATTAAACAGATATTATTAAAGAAAATATATAGTGCCTATTTAATTATTTTCATATTAAATGACATATATATTGTTGACAAAGCATCACTATCAACTGAACTCTGCTCAGAATCGGTTTTTCGTAAGCAACGGTTTATTGTTGCTTACAGGTATACATTAAATTATCTATAACAATATCTGCACCCGTCTACATTATTCTAGGACGTCTTTTTTTCATTTTAAAACCATAGAGACATTGAGGATATTATTGAGACATCTGAAACTTATTTAATTTAAACGTCAGAGCCTATGTAATAAACGTTTCTTCAGTATATCTTTCCTTTTGCTAACAGCCCAAAGGATGGTTGGCAGCAATTTTCGACTTTGAACGCTTCTCCGCTTTTCTTTTGAGTTCACAATACGATTTGCGTTTCATATCTCTTACTGTTTGACTAATGTAGTCCAGTGGTGGTCACCCTCCGCTATTATTCCCTTCAATGGCACTAGAATATATATGTAAACATATGTAAATATAATATCATCTCCCAAATGTTCGTTTTGTTGCGAACAAACAACTAAAATTATAAACAATGATGTTCAAACTTAAGAGCCAGTATTTGTATTTTACAAAGCGCGCTATCAAAGAAATTAAAAACACAATTATGAAACTAACATTTTGGATTATAATGCTGCTATAGAAATATTTATTGATGAATAAAAATAAAAAGTGGACCAAAAATACAATTTATAGTGTTACAATGTACGTATTTTATTAGTTTAAAGCATCTTGTGCTGTATTTTCACCTGTGAACGATTTAAATTTACTAAAAAAAACTGTCATTGTACCCAGATAAAGGTATACCACAAGCAGGAACTACAGTTTTTTACGTCATCGGTAGTATTTATCAGACTTGCCTGCAACTTTTTCGTTTTTTTTATCAAAATATTTCATGTCAATTTAAAAAAAAAAAACGGCCTTAAACTACCAAAACTCAGAAGAATATAAAAATCGATTTAAAATAAATACCGTAGATTCAACTTTCACCCAGAAAACTGTTGCTGGTTTTGTCAACTATAAATTAATTAATATGTTAAAAAAAAACAATTAATTTTTTTAACATATTGAAGATACCAGCTGAGTTCTTTATGTCTGTTTCTGAAGAATGGGAGAATATGGCAGATTGTCAATTAGGTTTGAGTGTGATTGGATGTATAAAAGTTGTCAATGACTTTGCTGAAAGAGGAGTCGCTCTAATTCAAAGTTATAATTCAATTATTACGAAAAATAAAAATTAAAAACAATTTATCTTAAAAGTTGCTGAAAGTCGTAGAAACAGATTCTCTAATGCTCGAAAATCAACCATCGTACCAGACGAAATTTAACGGAAATAATTTTAAAACTCAGATTATTCAATATTATTAATAGTCAATAATATTAATAATATTCAAAATTAATGAATTTATTTAGTTAGGTGTTAATAAATTACACCATATACAATTATTGTATGAAAAATAAGTGTTTATTATTTGTATTCGTGTTTTTCAGCATAATATAGTGTAAAGCACACTTTTACAATTAAACATTGACAATCCAATGTAATTTTTTACTAATATACCTAATTTATATTGGAAAATTAAATTTTTTATCAATTTTACTCAGGTATGGAAGTGGTCAATGGCTTGAAATTAAGTGAGAAAAGTGACTAATATTTACATTTAAATAACTAAAAAGTGACTTCCATACAATAATGAGTGGCTTAAATTAACGAAAAATACACTTATTTAACATCAATAGTAGTAGTCAATAATAGGTAGTAGTAGGTAATAATTATAATATTATGATAGCTAAGAATTGGTATAACGGTATGATAAGTTAATAATAACCAGGCTTTATTAAAGAATTTAGTGATAATTTAAATATAAATAACAACTTTAATTATATGTAAAACAATTGTTTAAAAATATGCGAGTCTTTGGTAGTATTAGGTTTAACTTATACACGATTTTAAATTTCTTTTTCATCACATAGTAAATTATAATAATATAAGATACCAAGATCTTATCATAAATATCAATTTAATACATTTTTTTTATAAAATTGTATGAGAATACATAAAAAGTGACTTTCGGTAACTTTTTAATAACAAAGTGACTTTAAGTGAAAAAAATTTTAAAAAAATGTCTAATATTCATCGCCGATTGTATAAAAACCAATTTTGTAAGATAAACTAAATATTTAGTATTTAATCATTTTTCTTGGTACACATTAAATTTATAAGAAATTTATAAATGTATTTTTTATTGAAAATATACAATACATATATATATATATAAATAATGTCTATAATATTTATCTATACAATTTTGATTAGTGTAATATTTTTTTAATTAAAAACTCAAAACTTAACATATCAACCCTATTTTGAAATTTTTTAACCCCTTTGTGTCACGTGGCAGGGGTTGAGTAATCAAATTTAACGGAAATTACTTTCTTGTAATAATGAACAAAATGGAAGACTCAAAGTCTATACTCAAGACGTATTAAGACTATGGGTGCACGCAACACGCTCAGGTACATGCTACCGTGAATCATTGTCGTTATCGTTTTTCTAGAACTTTTAATAACTTATTACGTATCAAATGTAATAATATTTTAAGTTACTGTCAGACCAATGATCATAGCTGCTAAGATTTTATTAACAATAAAAAAACTGTTCTAGGATAATGAGGACACGGGTGCAGCCACTGTTATAGGTCAGAAGTTGGGAAAGTAGTAGGGGAGAAATTGAATGCATATCTGTACAGATATGCATAGTACGTACATAACGATGATAACGATAAAAACGATTATGAGCGGAGTTCGGTTGAGAGTGTTGCTTTGTCAACAATATATATATATGTCATATTATGGTAAAATAATTACATATGCAATAAATATTTGAAAAACAATTACATTAAAAAAAATGATTACAAAATATTGATTGTATTAACCAAAAATTATGTATATTGAGAAAAGTATAACATACAAATTGATTTATTAGAACACTATAAAAATAGGTAATATACGTATTCACATAAATAAATAACATAATTTTGAAATTAGTATACAACCATAATAATAAATAAAATGTAAAATTTCAAAATAATAAAAAAAAAAAAAAAAACCTTGGTACTTAGGTATAAGATCATTATGAAATATGTATGAATAAGATTTACAATCTATGACCTATGTTAAATGAGTAAGTAATGAGTAAGTAGGTGTATAGTATTGTACAATATATAGGTAAAATTAAAGATTATAAATTATACATTTTGATTATCATAGAATTATTATAGAATGCATACTTAGGTATTTACAAATGGCCATTTTTTTTTTAAAATAGTTTTAATGCATTTTGTATACCTACATTCATGTTTTTATTGTTAGTTTTTTATAAAACTATTGATTAATTGACACTAACAATTTTTTTTTTTTAAATTTTGTTAACCAATGTACACAATCAATTATAGTAATCTATTGTATTTTATACTATTCATTATTCAATAGTATTTTTTGGTATTGACACTATGATTTATGGAGCCAAATATTTTGTATTAGTTTTCGAGTACGTACGAGTGATAAAGAGAAGGGGACTGTATAGGCAATCGCATATATTTTAAGGAAGCAGTGGTTATCAATTTTTCTGGGAGTGCGACTCAAATTTTCTCCCAAAAGTCTATCACGACCCACATGGTTTCATTTTTCAAAAAGTAGTTTATGCAAACAGCAGGGAAAATCTTAAAATGACCTCCTTAGAGTACCACCCCCAGTCAGATTTCCTTTCAGAATTCCGTTTTGAATTCTGTTTTTAGAATTCTAAAAACACACATTTCTTGGAATCAGTATAGGTAATTCAAAACGATTTTCGCGACCCACCAAAAATTTACTCGGGACTCACCGGTGGGTCGTTTGAGAAACGCTGTTTTATATCGCTATGTCGCCAGCAGGTTTCTACAGAGTTTCCTGTATTTTAAATATTCTACAGTAGACATGTTGTAAAACATACCTAGACAGACTCATATATAAAAATAAAATAAAATAATTCCATTAATTATACTCGGAATCCGTGAAATCGAGTATAAACACTATAACTTAAAAAATGTGATACTTAAATGTTCGTTATGTAAACGCACCTATTACGTATGATGAACATTTAAAATTAAGATAAAACTTTTTATTATTACTCATTGTTTTACGATTTATTTCGTTTAATGTTTTTATGTATTATTAGTTTATCGTTATTATGTTTCGTTTTTTTGTTTTATCAAAATTTTCGTTTATTGCATCATTTTGTTTAGTGATAATTTAAAATTACCGTTTACCGTTATCTATTTCAATCGTTTTTTGACCGTTATATTGTTTCAAGTACTCATAACGACATAATAACGTTCACACAAATGTAGATTTTACTTACATGGAAAGCGTACAGAAATTTCAAAAACCCTATTTCCCATCACGCGGAAAAAAAAAAGTAGGTACCTATCTGAAGATACTCTCTATATATATACCTACTCGTATAACTCATAAAACTTAAGAGAACAAACGCACGTACCTCACAAGACCTCTGGTTTGCAGAATTCACCAATTTGTTGTATACGCCGCACTTGGGTAAAATATCTATTATGATTAATGCGAAAAACAATTCTAACACTAAAAAAATATCATAAATTAAACATTATTATGCACCTAAAGAACATCCTACACGGAATAGTCAGGACTCACCAGCGCTCATATTTTATATACATTTATATCGGTGTATGTTTACAGTATCAAAAATATGACCCACTTCAAATTCTATACCTAAACACTAGTTTCTTAATGCTAACTCAATAATGTTAAACAATTTGTAAGAGCACTTTTTAATGCGTAACAAATTAAGGGGCTAAATAGGCAACTACGCACAAATTTCAATACTAATTTGTCCAGTTAATTTCTACAGAGCGTATCGTATATTTATATTTACGCGTATCGTATAAGAGTGGCGTACAAAAAGCGTAGGATATGGAAAATTCTTATAAAATTAGGTACCTAATCTCCTACTTGGTTATCTCCTACACAAAATAGTGGAATCTTTTATACTAAAAAGTATAGTTGAAAGTTTTAAAAACAAACGTTACTCGTATTTATTTTTTTTTTTATTTTTGATATTATCAGTCCTATAAAATTATGATACATTGATATACGATATTCAATAATCAATTTAAAATATTAAAATATTATTTCAAAAAGTATGAAAACACGTATATACTATAGGTCTCTATTGAAAACGTGAAAACGGAGTACCTACGTGTACACTTGAATAAACAATTTTCACTCACGTATACTGAATGTACGTGAATTTTTTTCCGTGTTAAAAAAAATAACGTGAAATACGTGAACACACAAGTACCAACACGGTTTTATAGGTTCAAATGTTCATTTCACGCGATTACATGAAAACGTTAGTTAACGTTCAATAAGACGTGTCAACTATCCCAAACTCAGCGAAGAAGTTACCATGTTTTTCGGCAGATAAAAAAAGGCCTGTGAGGGAGATTACACTATCTTAGAGGCCCAAAATAATACTACATTTGATGCCACGGCATTTACGGGCTACTACATTTGGAAAATAAGTTTAAAATAAATATAACAAACTACAGGTATTTTTTCGGTATACCGAAAATACCGGCAGCCCTAATCAGTCATCTACATCAACAAGACCGGCGATTGTAAACTGCGCCCGGGTAGAATTTTAAAAATGAATAGATATGTATTTGCGAAACTAAACAAAATTACAAAATCACTTATCTAAAATAACAATCTTTAATTTATACATAATTCGTTATAACTATATAATGTGAATAATGAATAGAATAGAATTTAAAAAAAAATACATAATCTTAAAAAGTATACAATATTAGGATTTAGGACAAATAATTACGTATTGTTGATACATATTCATTTTTGGTATTTAAAAGGTTCATTTATACTATTTAGTTTAATATATGTTTTTATTTGAATTTAATTAACTTTTCGAAGAACATGAAAATATTTGGATAAGTAGTATAAAAGCCAGAATTAAAATGATAATGAAATGACTCGCATGCATTAGTGGTTAAAGTCGACTCTGCCGATGCATGTGCCCATATTTCGGGTGGATACTGAGCTTCTTCACTTATCTATACATCTACCAAATAATCCGCAAATCGTGTTACTCGTTCGTCGTCAGGCTTTGATTTCGTTAAATAATTTACAAAATACTCAGATACACTTACTGCGCTTAGAAATGATAAACCACAGCATTGAACCAATCGCCTTCCAATATCGTTGTTTTTATCTTTATAGTAATTACTCAAACCATTTTGTCGGATACTTCTATTCCGCGGCTGTATTAAATGAAAGCCGAGTTGGTATTTTGATTTTTGGTTTTTTGGACAAAAATAATTGCTATGGTTTTATAAAGAAAAAAAAAATTGGGCGCCGTTTACATTATACCATTTTTACTTAAATAACAAATCGGGCACAGTTTATGTTATACCTTTTTTACTTAGATAACAATTTGGACGGAGCTTACAAAAAAAAATGCTCAGTTGGGCACAGTTTACATAAGCCTAACAAGACCACACAGACCGAATTCTTATCGAGTACCTATTCTTATCGAAATTATAACATAGTATCATAATATTATCATTTTCCCCTACAGTTACTCAGCCTACTCTCGAATACAAATACGAATATTTATTTAGCAATACTTTTTTTTGTTTTTCAACGAAAATTTTCATTTTTGTTTTTTATAATTTGAAAATTTACGAACTTATTTTCTCTCTTGAAATGTGGTCTGCTGTTGGCATAATAAAACGCACCGGCTTCTTACACCTCACCCTGATAATTTTAATTATATTATTTTAGGAAAGCAATTCAAATTCATTCTCTTTAAGATCTATATAAATTTATCTGGGGATTACAAAAGGAACAAAAGGAAACGGAAGTTAATGTAAAACACCTAAAACAATCTCAACGTCCATTTCCAAAAAAAAAACGAACGACCATAATATCCGACTACAAAATACATGTAGCCAGGTACGTTTACAAAAATATATTTCGAGGGGCTAAGATTGTTCGCTTTCCATACTCCGATTACAAAGAATTTTACGGTTACAATTTTCTAAAAGCAGGAAAACCACGAAAAATTAGAAATTACAATAATAAAAATATATACCTATATTATCCAGTAATAAAATTAAAATAAAACCGAAACTGTGTTATGTTCCTCGTTGACCGAAATCAGTTTTGAGATTCTATTTAAAATCTATCTATCATAATTTTCATAAAATTTCGGAGGGGGGTTGGGACGGTTGAATTCCTATCCCCCTTGTAAACCGGCCTACGTGTAGCAGATTAGAATAGAACTCTGGGTATAATATTAAACATTTTTATGATAATTAAATTTAATTGATTTGTTCGATTTTTTTTATTTATGTGCTTGTATAATATTTTATTTTTCGCAAAGACGTCCACCTAAGGACAAATCTTCAACGTTTTCTCGTATGTCCCGTTACCAATTATTTTGGGTTTTTTTTTTTCGCAATCAATAATTACAAATTTGTTTAATCAAAACCAAAAAACACGATCATTTGTATATTTAAACGATGTTATGGAGCCGTTAAGACTTTTGTGTTGCAAGAAATGCTGTCTTTATTTAATTCAACATTGACTTATAATACTATACATTTTATTTCAGATTCTGAGTCGGCAAAGATGCTATTAGTTTTGTACTGATATTATTATTTTTCTCGGTAAACAATTTCGTCTAATGACATTACCCCTAATTTCCTAACAGGAAATATTATCATGAAGTCTAGATTTTTCGAAAAGTTTGTCTAGAACTTAATTCGCAGTGATAACGGCGTTCAGTAATCATCTGATTAGCTGTTCCGTGTATAAAGTTTAGCGGTTGGGCATTCCCGTCAAATAACGTCAACGGATGTTCTGTATGTATTTTGCCAGAAAAAAAGGCGTCGTAAGAGGAGGGAGGGGGGGGGGGTGATCAAAAACCACACGATTCCTCCTTTTTCCTTCGCGAATACACGCTCGTTTTCGGGGTGGATGGAGAGTTTTCAATAAATAATTGTTCGTTGCTGTATGGTTCAAAGTTCGCGAAGCCATCACTGATGAAAATTAAAACCGAAAATATTGTGTGTAAGTTGGTAATTTTTCCGAAACTGCAGTTTACGATATGTTATACCCAAACATTTTGCACGATAATATAGGCACGCATAGATATTCGTTCCAACTTAAAAATTGGACATTTAATTTTTAATTCATAAATGGGGAAATGTATGACGGCTGGGTGTTACCGACTGGCAATTCTCTCACTCGAATCATTCTTAACCTATCGACCTTTGCTTTTTTTTTTCTTCTATCAAACCTACTTATTGTGAATATTTTCGTGTAGATTTTGGATATTTTATTAAATAAAAAAAAAAAACGTATGTATATTTATATGACGATATCATTATTATTATTAATACTCCGTTTAACTTTTTTGAATTATTGTAATCTTTTTTACTTAATGAATATTTATAGTTTTAATATTGTTACATTTTATATTCCGAGAGCGCGGAAAAAGAAAGATACGATTATTTATTTTCTGTGTACTTTAAAAAAGTAATTTTGTATATAGTTGCTCAACAGTTAACGGAAAACATTCCGAAAAGCTAACAAATAATCTCACTTAAGCGTGTTTATTTTTTTAATTTTTTTTTTTTGTTTTTTTTTTTATTACTTATTGTTTATGTAATTATTTTGTAGTGTAGATTTCGAAAAACGACGAATAACATTATTATACATTAAAAATTAATTGAAAAAATTGGATGACGGAGGAAAAAAATGTAATTCTAAAAATTCCAAAAAATCTAACCTTAAGTCCATAATTATTATTATTGTCATACCTTTTTTTTTTTATGCATAGACCCTCCTTGCTCAAAGCTACTTAGTATATATACAGAGCGATTCACTAAGCGTGTTCGTTCCATTTTTTAGTGTAGTGAAAATCTGTATTTTCGAACATTTAGAATTTTCGTAACACATTTAAGGAATATCCTGTGCCGATACCAACTTGGGTTTTTCAAATGAAAATCTATATTGAAAATTCCATAAATAGAAGGAGTATTGCTTTAAGTACATTTTGGTATCAACAATTGTGATTCCCGTCAACCCGTTGACGAGATATTTCACTTTTAGGTTTAGATAGGGCCATAGGGGGAGGGTATAGTGGAGTATTATTTGTGCGGTGGCAAGGCGAGCGGCGTTTTATTAGTGTTCCTCTACTCACCCCTCTATCTAAACATAAATAACCCGTCAATAGGTTGACGGAAATCAAAAATTTGAACACCGACATTTATGTAAAGTAATACTCCATCCATTTACGGAATTTTTTAAACCAAAGTTGGTACTCTTTAAACGTTAGGAAAAATCTGTGTATTTGAAAATATCGGCTCTGATTACACTTAAAAATTCCAAAAGTCATAATTTCAACGTGTACAAAATTTAATAAAAAAAAAAAAAAAATGGGAGAACACGCTTAGTGAATCACCCTGTATAATATACATATATATATATATATATATATATATACGATTCGATTCGATTAATTTGGATCTGATAAGTATGTATAGGTACATGCAACTATTATTTAATATTTCGATTGTCAAAAATCAAAATCATTAGATTATTTCCATCACTGATTATATATTACAATGTGCGTTTTGAAATATTTCTACGGTACCTATACTGTACAAATGTTCGAAATAAATCTAAATCAAAATCTTAGTATTTTTTTTTTTTTTTTACCTCCACATATAATTTTTAATACGGCGTTGTAACGACCGTTATGGAATACGGCAAATCGAACGCTCTACACTCCGCAGAATCGCACATGTGACGGTTTATGAATATTAGATGTTATAGTAAATTACGTAATAATGTACAATATAACTGTACGACAATATTATTGTGAACATTGGCTATATTGTAGCTCCTTAGTGGACGATTACAGAAAACAGAAGGATGAAAAAAACAGCGATCCGCCCATTATTGAAAGCACGTGCCTGGACCCAGTTAATAATACTACATTTAGGTATATTAAACTTTATCATTAAATAAAAATAACCCGTTTATAAAAACAAAAAAATAAAAAAAATAATACTAATATTATATTACAATGTGCAATGTATGTAAATGGCGGTGAAACGTTTTCACGTTTAAACCGTATGGTATCATCAGTTTGATGAACCGAAACCATTTTACCACTCGTCAGTTTATAATTAAATAGCTCAGAACCAGACACTGCGTTATAAATACGTGGCATCATCATGTTCATAAATGTTGTACGCACGAAATTTCCTGTGTTTTCGGATATTGAACGGATGGCGTAGGTATACAGTATATAATACTATTATCTCCTTTGCTTCGAATAAATCATCCGTCGGCTTCTTGGATTATAATACACAATACCCATCCAAAACACAGTAGTTAATTTCGAATATCTCGCATATATAATAATATATTAATAATAATAACACTAAACCTGCATAACAGTAATAGTACGTTCTGATAGATGGTATAATAAAATAATGCCATGCTAATATTACGACTATATCCGCATAAGAAAATATTTTCAACGAATTGTATTATTAGACATAGAACGCAAAAAGATGTGTGTGGTTTTTTTTTTTTTTTTCATTTACATTGGTAAGCTGCTATGGAATTAGGTAAAACAAACAGATTTTGTTAGAACGTTTTTCGAAAAAGTTCCCCATTTTTTTTTTTTTTTATATCAATATGATCGGAATTGCAGTGTTCTAAACGTAAATAAGTAACAACAACAACAATGTAATAAATTTGGAACAGGAAAAACATGAAAAACGTACACAATCGTAATAGTGAAAAAGGTCCGCGTATACGTAATATCATTCCATCTAGAAAAGGCAAATATAAGTTTTCTGTTCAAATTTCAAGTCTTTACGAATATTTTTAACTGAATTACAACATATAACAAAATTGATAAAATAATGAAAACATTAATTTCGAACATTTTTCCGTTTTTCTTACGTTTTATCCTGGTTTTTCCCAGTTTTTATGAAAACCGCTTGGAAAATCTAAAAATGACTTCACAAAAGTACCATATGGACAACATTCCCTACTATTTTCTTATAGTTTTAAATTACCAAGAGTTTTAGGGCGACGATTGGTGAAGAGGACCACTGTGCTTTTTATGGGTCAATTTTTATTTTCCATTTTTGGATTTCGTTCAGAAGTGCTTGAATATTATGCGTTATTGATTCGACGTTCTTAGAGCTAGAGTATATAGCACTGTCGTCAGCACATAGTGTTATTTCAGTATTATTCGTTGTAGGAAAATCCGAAACGTATGAGTTAAAAAGTAAAGGTGATATTTTTAAGCCTTGAGGTACACCTGTGTGAATTACTTTTGTTTCCGATGTGGTCTCGTTTATTCGGACTTTGAAACAGCACTCGGAGAGTTAAGATTTAATTAGTTTATATATTGCAGCTGGGGTGTTTAAAGTTTTTAATTTATATAAAAATCCGTCGTACCAGACCTGATCAAATGCTGGACTACGTCTTGGAAAGCTGCGCCCGTATGTTGTTTTTTTTTTTTAAAACCATCGTTAATATGTTTAGTTAGACGCAGAAGTTGTTAGGTAGTAGAGTGATTCGATTTAAATCCAAATTGTAAATATGGGATAGTGTTTATTGCATTTAAATAATTGGTAAGCCTTGAGTGCATGATTTTTTCAAATATTTTTGAAACTGAAGACAGAAGGCTATTCGGTCTGTAGTTGCTCGGGTGGGAATTATCTCTGGTTTTTTGAACAAAATGATTGTTGCCATTTTCCATTTAGACGGAAAGTACCCAATTTTTATAAGAGGATTGAAAAATATTGATAAATATGTAATAGCTTTCCTGGGGATATTTTTCAGAATAGTATTTGTGATCAAATTGTATCCGGGTGATTTCCGTTTTTGATAATTTTCTGATTATATATATAATTTCTTCAGAGCTCCAGTAGTGTAATATATTTTGGGGAAGAATATCGGGTTCACCTAGTTTTTGTTGGACTAGATTGTTTGTCGAGTTATTTAGTATGCTACTTAACGTAAAAGCATTATCAAGGGTGTGAGCAAATAGTTTCGCATTTATCGAAATCTGTAAAGATGTACATCTCCTGCTCTCAAGGGGGGGATTACATTGGAGTTTGGTTTAATTAATAATTTGGTTACTATCCAAAGGTTGAAGTCAGCTGGGTATATTGTAGATTTATATTTTCGGTAAGAGTTAATTCTGTGTTCTTCGAGTGAGTTTTTAACCTTTATCTTTATCCCATCTATTTGGGGTCAGCTACCCTTGGTTTAAACTTCTATTTAACTCGATATCCCACCTCAAATACATCGGCTGTCATCAAACTATAATACAATAGAAATAATGGAAGAACAGGTGGTTATATAAAACCAAGTGAGTGTTGGATCTATACAGGATTTGATGGTCATAAAATAAGTAGTACGGAGTTACAGAATATTATTGGTATTATTTTATTGAGCGTGAGTCTAGATTTAAACTGTGTACAACAGCAAGAGTGAAAGAATTTTTTGATTTGAACGGCGCTGTGTTACATATTGTGTACCAGGTGATCCAATCAAGTGATTACACTCATTATCTCGAAAAGTATTAAATTTTTCCGAAATTTGTCATCTAGAATATTTTCGAAACAACCTGTTCTAGAATTTTATATTTATGTTAGTTTTGTCATCCTTATCTTTTGGGGTAAAAACACTACTTACATTTATTTTCAAATAGCAACCATTATTAAAAAGATCCATAATTAGACAGAGCATTAGTTTAAAAGACATTTTTGATTTCCGTTAATTCGTTGACGAGATATTCCACTTTTAAGTTTGGGTTGGAGGAGAGTAGTGAAGTATCATTTGTGTGGTGGTGCGGCACGTGGCGTGTTAATGATGCACCACTACTACTCTCCTAGTCTCCTCCAACCAAAACTTAAATGTGGAATATTTCGTCAACGTTTAATATAGGTTGCCATTTGAAAATCAAAAGTAGGTAGAGGTTTTACCTCCAAAAACAAGAGTAATAAAATATAACATAAATATAAAATTGTAGAGCTGCTTGTTTCATAAATGTTCTGGAAATCAAATTCTGAAAAAAATTAATACTTTTCGAGATAATGAGTATATCCACTTAAATGGATCAGGCGGTATACTATGTTACTTTAACAAATGCGCATATGTGTTATTATTGTGTATTGTCCGAGTACCATTATATGTAAATGTATACTTAAAAAAAAAACTACCTACGTGTGAATGGGTACTTTCTACATTACACGAATATCAGCACAACAACATAAAGAATTCTAAATACTATTCTATTACGCGAATAAAGTAACTTTTTACCTACCTCGTTGATCTGCAGAACTGCTTAAAGTTCGCTTGAAAACCGTAAACTGCGATACGATTGATGAACTAAATACAAGTAGGTTTGGATAAATTGTCATCCAAGGTGTTTGGGGTGGAATTTAAGTAAGTGTGAATGACTATTAATCGTCGCATTTACGCAAATAATGACCAGAAATAAAAGTGAGTATTCAATATACGAAATTTAGGACACGGAATCAGGTTACTTACTCATTTTCCAGGCGTATTGACAACTGTTACAATCAATACCAAATCAGTCAAACGTTAACAGCATAGAACGTAGTTCAGCACTCTAATCGGGGGTAACAATTTGTTAACGTTGTGTATAGCCCTCAGCGGTATACTATATCAAATCTCCACGTTTAAATATAGGGCAGAGCGAGGCATCACACACAACAGCCAAGTATATAAGAATAAGTACTACCAGGTTTAGCAGCCCATTTTCGTAGTTGCAACTACTATGCAGGGTGATTAACTATATCATAAGACACTGATTGTCTCGGAAAGTTTGCACTTTTTTTGAAAACTTAAAAAACAAATTGTTTTAAAATGTTATATTATCATATTTTTTTTTTTTATCATTCTCTTTTTTGGGGGTAAAACGAATACCTACTTTGGATTTTTAAAAGGCAACCTACAAAACAAATTCCTTAAATAGATACTACAGTATTAGTTAAAATAAATTTCGGGGTTGAAATTTTTCACTTCCGTCAATCCATTGACGAGATATTCAACTTTTAAGTTTGGATCAAAAGAGAGTAGCGGATCATTATTAAAACGCCGTACACCAAGCGCCATTCAAATGATGTTCCATTGCATACCCAAACTTAAAAGTGGAACATCTCGTCAATGGATTGACGGAAATCAATTTGACGAAATTTACTTTAACTAACACTACATTTATTTATGGAATTTTTTTTCTCGGTTGCTATTTGAAAATCTAAAATAGGTATTCGTTTTACCCCCAAAAATAAGGATGACAAAAAAAAAAAAAATGATAATGTAACATTTTAGTAAAACTATTTGTTACTTAAGTTTTCAAAAAAAGTGCAAAATTTCCGATATAATGAGTCTCTTATAATACATTGATCAACCTGTATTTGAAGGAATAAATGTGTTTAGATTTAGGGATGTATGTAATTAATAGATGTTAATTGTTTTGGAATCTGGTAACTGTATGTCACGTTTATTTTGAAAACCAAATATACATTTATTTTACTTATTTTCTAACTAAATTTTTAAATGAACACATCTCCGTAGTCGACATTTAAGAGATGAAAAAAACAATATTGAAATAGTATTACAATTTGTATATATATATAATTTTTTTTTTAAATTGTTTTCCCGTGACATTGCATTACAAACGATGAAACACAAAAAATATACAATAAAAATGATTTTTGTGATTTGCATGTGCATGTTTTTTTTTATATATATATAGTATGAATTATGTTACAATTTATATTAAGTAAATAATATTTTTAAGTAATGGTTGGTAAATAATACATTTATAATAATCTTTAATTTTTATATAAAGAAAAAAAAAGGCGTTACAAATAAAATATAGAATAGATAGTTTTTATGTTTTAATTTAATTAGATTAAAAGACATTTTTTTTTTTTATATATATATATATATAAATATAATCCCAAGAGATCCGTAATTTATTCCGTGTCCTTTTCCGTGTTCTTTTACCCATGTCCTCTTCTTTTGGCTTCTCCTTTGACCGTCTGTATTTGTTTTGAAAGTATTTTTTATTGAGTGGTTTGCATTTTTAGCATAATTCGATTGCATTGCTTAGATTTTTTTACTGAACTACATTCCTTTTTTTTTTTTTGTGCATGAATCACGGTGTAACTAAGGGTCACCTTGCCCTTGCCTCTGTATCATTGATTAGAAAAATGAAAACAAAAACAGACACATGCGGCTATAGCACACAATATAGTGGCGCACAGAGGCCGTAAACTAGATTTTTTGCTCGGGCGCACACTGCCTCCCTCGCTTTTTTTCCATCAGACCGTGACAAGACCAGGTTACATAGCCCAGAACCGCTTTCCAAATCGCCGTTGAGCTGGTCATCCACCAGACGATTATTTAAGGTGACAGGACACCACAGATAGACACCTGGATACTTCTCCATTCTCTTCACCAGTTAACGAAAACAAATAACGGATGTTTCACCAGGCAGTGGTAACGCGAATCGTCGCAATTTTTTAAACCCGTGCACTGTGCGGATATTACCCAAAGCATCGATGGCCTGATAGAATTAGGCTTACGATCACTACCGATCCTATGTAGACGGATTATATGTAAGATCCATGGACTGCAGTAGTAATTGTTTGTTTGAATGGGTGTCATACGGTTCTCTTTGTTCACTAAATGGAAGTTGGATTGCCAAATTGTATTTGCCAACATGGTATGAAGAGAGCAATTGTGTTAGTGGGTCCATCTAACAGTGTAGAAAGCCGTTATGGTGGAAGATAATAATTTTCCCTTGTACAGTCTGATGAGAACTCAGTGATTACCGTTCACGGGTGATCGAAAAAATAATAGCCTTTTCGTGATGAGATCCATCTATGGATGCTCTGGATTTCAATGTACAATATTTATCATAGAAGTTCGTGTTAAAATAGTGTTATTTTGTTTTTCATCAAAGTATCAAGATATGCTTTCATTTTGGTGAAGTAGTATTGAGCGTAGGACATTTTGGTTGTTAATGCCGATTTAAGGACACAGAGTAAGAGGTGAGTTCACTCCTGGGATTTTACAAAAAATAGTGTATAATATTTTTTGGAATTATTCCAAGTTATATATAAGTTGTGAAGTCTGTACAGAGTTTTAATAATATATACATTTTTATAATAATTTTGTATATGATATCATAATTTACAATAAAAAAAAATTAGTAATGTGTACAATATGACATATTATTTTGTGCAATGTTGTCAACGTTTACTTTAAAACGGCATTCGTCCCTACTGCAAAAAAAATCTTAATAAAAAAAAAAGCAATTCATTCAAAGTCCTTAAAAAATAAAGTACTTCTAAGCATTCCTTTTTATTAATATTATTATTATTTTTTTTTTATGAATATCTTAAGCAGTCAAAGCAAATTATTTTTATTCTTAATATAAAAATGTCACTAAACAGTTTGCTTTAGAATTATAAACATACATTTCATTAAAAGTTTCAATGGACTATTTATAAGACACTTCATTTATTATGATCCCGATTAGCCAAATTGACAAAAAAAAACAACTTTAAAAAAACTAAAAAACTTTATTTAAAAAATGTAAACATATTTGATTCATACTTTATTTAAAAATTACATATTATTATTCAATTTCAATTATAATTCATATTTTGTTAGGCAGCAGAAAATCGTCCATTCTTCTTTGCTGTAATTTATCAAGACTTTGCTTATTGATAAATTCTGCACAAACATCCAGTGAAGTTGTTGGGACATTTTTGTTTCTATTTCGCATGAAATATAGACTCAGCTGATCAATGCACTTTTCTGATTCTCTTGTTGTAATTTTGACGGGTTGAACGTCGTCATTTTCATCACCTTCTGCATTTTGCAGACTGCTCTCAGCAATTTCGTCAAGAATATTATCGTAATTCTCATTTGCATTGAAGCACTGCACACCATCGACGTTCAACCCGTCAAAATTACAACAAGAGAAGCAGAAAAGTCCATTGATCAGGTGAGACTATATTTCATGCAAAATGGAAACGAAAATGTCCCAACAACTTCACTAGATGTTTGTGCAGATTTTATCAATAAGCAAAGTCTTGATAAATTACAGCACATTTTATGACANTGAAGACTTGGCTTATTGATAAAATCTGCACAAACATCTAGTGAAGTTATTGGGACATTTTCGTTTCCATTTGGCATGAAATATAGTCTCACCTGATCAATAGACTTTTCTGCTTCTCTTGTTGTAATTTTGACGGGTTGAACGTCGTCATTTTCATCACTTTCTGCATTTTGCAGACTTCTCTCAGCAATTTCGTCAAGAATATTATCGTAATTCTCATTTGCATTGAAGCACTGCACACCATCGACGTTCAACCCGTCAAAATTACAACAAGAGAAGCAGAAAAGTCCATTGATCAGGTGAGACTATATTTCATGCAAAATGGAAACGAAAATGTCCCAACAACTTCACTAGATGTTTGTGCAGATTTTATCAATAAGCAAAGTCTTGATAAATTACAGCACATTTTATGACACATGTTTAGAATATATAAAAGAATGTTCAAATCCCACTTTAAGTAAATTTGATGGTATAACGTGGATTACACTAAAAAACATTGAGCATGATTTTAATTGGGTTAATATTCAAACTACTATTGAATGAATCAAAAATATTATTCCCAAAAACAATTTAATTAATGAGGCTCATTTAGTTGATGAATTTACAATGATTAAAAAATGTGTAAAACACAATGAAAATATTCAATCCTTTAAAACTTTATCAGAAATGTGGACATATATTTTTAAATCAGTGAATAATATTGATTATGGCTATTTTCCAAATTTTAAAATAATAGTAGTTTTTAATATGCACACCAGGTTCAAATGCAAATGTTGAAAGAATTTTCTCAAATATGAATAACTTATGGACGGATGAAAATGAATAAAATGGAAATAAAAACAGTTAAAGCTATGTTGATAGTGAAGACATTTTTTAAGGAAACCTGTACAGAATTCCATGACTTCTTAATTGGAAATCAATCATTATTAAAAGAGATTCATTCTTCTAATAAATATTATAATACTCCATGAACATTATAACAACCAATTAGTTTTGTAAATTTAAATTATGTAAGGTATAGTGTATACATAGTTTATAAAGTTGAATGTACTATTTATTTTAGATTTTGTTCCTATTGGCTAGGTATTACCAAAGAAAAACTAAAACAGGGTTGTTATTTTTATCTTATTAAAAAAAGTTTTAAAATGTTATATTTATACTTTAATAAGTACTTATGGTATAATACTGTTGAAATATTATTCAAATAAAATATATTAACATTTTTAATATTATTTATTTTTATTATCTACTGATATACAAGTATACGGAAAACTGATATAATTTTTAAAAAAATATTAGATAGTTGAAAAAAATAAAAATATTAAGTAAAGATTGTCCTATAGTTTAATTCATTATACTTTCATTTAAAAATCTCTAGCGGCGTCGTTGTGATACAGTGAAACCTCTTAATACCCGACATTATCGGTCGCCAAAGTTTCGTCCGTTATATGGAGGTGACCGTTAAGGGAGATTTCACTGTATTTGAAATAGACATTTTTTTAGTCCCGTATTTTGAATTTTGAATATACAGTAGAATCCGCTTAATGGGGACACATCGGGCGGTAACCTATTTGTCCCCATTATCCGACTGTTCCGATTAGCCGAACTGACGAAAACACACAACTTTAAGAAAACTAAAAAACTTTATTTAAAAAATATATACATACTTGATTCATACTTTATTTAAAAATTACATATTATTATTCAATTTCAATTATAACTCATATTTTGTTAGGCTGCATAAAATGGTCCATTCTTCTTTGCTGTAATTTATCAAGACTTGGCTTATTAATAAAATCTGCACAAACATCCAGTGAAGTTGTTGGGACATTTTTGTTTCTATTTCGCATGAAATATAGACTCAGCTGATCAATGCACTTTTCTGATTCTCTTGTTGTAATTTTGACGGGTTGAACGTCGTCATTTTCATCACTTTCTGCATTTTGCAGACTTCTCTCAGCAATTTCGTCAAGAATATTATCGTAATTCTCATTTGCATTGAAGCACTGCACACCATCGACGTTCAACCCGTCAAAATGACAACAAGAGAAGCAGAAAAGTCTATTGATCAGGTGAGACTATATTTCATGCAAAATGGAAACGAAAATGTCCCAATAACTTCACTAGATGTTTGTGCAGATTTTATCAATAAGCCAAGTCTTCATAAATTACAGCAAAGAAGAATGTACGATTTTCTGCAGCCTATCCAAATATGAATTATAATTGAAATTGAATAATAATATGTAATTTTTAAATAAAGTATGAATCAAGTATGTATATATTTTTTAAATAAAGTTTTTTAGTTTTTTTTCATCAGTTCGGCTAATCG
>CABPRJ010000047.1:0-46339 GCA_902439185.1 Cinara cedri | reverse complement strand
CATAAATTACAGCAAAGAAGAATGTACGATTTTCTGCAGCCTATCCAAATATGAATTATAATTGAAATTGAATAATAATATGTAATTTTTAAATAAAGTATGAATCAAGTATGTATATATTTTTTAAATAAAGTTTTTTAGTTTTTTTTCATCAGTTCGGCTAATCGGGACAGCCGGATAATGGGGACAAATAGGGTGCCCGGCCGATGTGTCCCCATTAAGCGGTTTCTACTGTATTCGTATTGTATGGGTAAAATACATTAAGATCTTTTAAAAATGTGTACATTTTTTACTGATCTATTGTACACTATTGAAATAATGCTGTGCTTCTTTACCAAATCTAAAAACCTCTGACATTGAAGGTAATTTTTTTATTATTATAGGTACTGTACAAAATAGACATATGTTTCGATGGAGATTTTGAAATTAGCAAAATAAGGACCATTCTAAGATATATATTCAATTTTCTCTCAATCTTCCAAACTTTTCACCTCACAGTAGCCTGTTGTGTGAAATATATCTGTTTTCCTATTGTTTCAATTTTATAAACCATTTAAAGGTAATGGACATTTAAGTAATATCAATATCTAATTATTAATGCTGGAAAATATTTGAAAGCAAGTTATGGAAAGAAATGAATATTAAATTTGTTGTAATTACTGATTGAAAAGGCTGGAGTTATAGGTACGCAGCGATTTTCTATTCTTTAGCAGTTTCACTGTATCAACTATGTGAGAGTGGAGTCATAAGTAAATTCTATCACTTTAGGTTCTGGATTGATACAACTGATGAGAAAGTAGCAGATTAAAAATATAGGTAGCAGACAATGAATCCCCATTTCTTATTCAACATGTAATAAAAAAAAAAAAAAAAAAAGGAAAAGAAATGCTAAAGTCCTGGAAAGATGTCCAAAACTAAATACTTACCCATGGATTCCCTTAAGAAAATTATAGTGTTGATTACAATTAGCACTATACAGTCTATGATAGGTTTACAACAAATTTAACAGATGCCCCTGTTATAATCTCTATCAGTAATATAGTCTGCTGTTACAAAATGTATGCCAAAATGATGCTTGTGTGAGAATACAGGAACACTGTCATTCAACCCTCTATTCAACATAAGTAACTGATTGATCTGAAACAAATTTAAGGGAAAAGTAAAATGAAAAAAATATCAGAGTACATTTTTTTTAAATATACTATACATGCAGTATAATACACTTAACTTACTTTTATTTTTAAAATAGTTTCAATATACATGCAGGGTTATCAATCTATTTTAAGAAAAAAAGAACTTTTTTCAACAAGAACAAGAAGAAAAAAAAAAAACAAGCAGCTCTAGATTGTACATTTACAGTTTTTTTTTTGTCACCCATATTATAAAGTGTAAAACCACCACTTTATACTTTTATTTTTCAAATGGCAACCTATATTTAAAAAAAAATATTGTCCTAGGATAATGAGGACATGTACAGCCACTGCTATAGGTAATTTAATGTACACCTGTAAGCAACGATACACCATTGCTTGAGTTCAGCTAATAGTGATACTTTGTCAACAATATATATGTCATATTATAGTAAAAATTAGCTTTCTATATATTCTTTAATAATATTTTTTCAATGTTTTATAATTATTAATAATATAATAATTAGCTAAATAATATATAGCTGTCCCACGCCTGGCATTGCCAGTGCCAATTTGTATTATTATTACTTTACCCATATTATTCATTTTTGGTTTAGGAACAAATAGGTGGAAAGTAAATAGTCCACCTTTGGCAGACTAAATGTGTTCTATTATGAAATTTCAATAGTGTAAATAATAATATTAATAATAATTATATTGGTTATCTTTTTCTTGGCAACCCTTGAATAAAAAAAAATGTTATATTATATATACAATTCTTTGCTCACAGTTATTCAACCTTGTTACCCGGATAACACAAATCAACAAAAAAGAAATTGTATTTATTATATTATAAGTTAAATTATTTAGTGTTGCTCGTATATATATACATAAATTGATTGATGTGTTGTAAAACCATCTTATAGAAATATCACTCAACAGATTACAACAGGGTTGTAATTCTTATTGTATTCGTCCAAATTATATGCAGTAAAGGGAAGTCTTTTGTTTTAAACACTTGAGACCATAAGTTTGTATATTTTAATAAGTATTTATGGTTCATGATTTCAAACATTTTAATATGACCAATAAACATGACCTAAAAATTCAAATTATTTTTTTAATATAAAAAAACTACTTTATGTGACCTAAATAAAAAAGTTAGACATATGCTGTCGCTAATTTTTTGTAAGCATTATCAAACTCTACAATTTTTCTTTAAAACTCAATCATATATCTCTTATTGTTAAGGCAGCGACCTTTTTTCTTCGATTTACTGTGCATATATGACTACCACAAAAAAGGCTTTTCATTTTTCTGATTAATATATATATATAGCCTATGACACTCACAAATAATGTGGCTTTCTATTGGTAAAAGAATTTTAAAAATCGGTTCAGAAGATCCAGAGATTACACCCTACAACCTCACAAACTTTACCTCCTTATAATAATATTCAGTGATTTTAAGTTCTTACTTCTTAATCCATGATTATAGTAAATATATTTATGATTTCAACATCATTTACCCAACTTTCAAAAAGCTTAATTTTACAGTGGCCACACTTTTAACGTATTTTCACAATTAAGCGGAACACTGATAAGGAAGAATTGCCTGACCTTATCTTCTAAGATCATGATTTAGTTTCAACCATGGATCTTTAAACTAAATTAGTTTATAAGTCAGTTTCCACACTGTCCACACCCATTTTCAGGTGAAATAATCCCTTTGTAAATAAACATGACACTAGAACTGAAAAAAAAAATAACCTTATAAAATATATTATAAATAAAATATTTGCTAAACTGTATATATCATACTTACTGTTGTGAATGCACAACAAAATAAAGGTTTGGTTGCATGTAAAAATACATGACATACAGTGTTTTATATATCAAACATTTTAATATTACTAATATATTTTCTAATGTTACATTATGTTATATTATTTGCAGTGAATTATCAGAAAATATGAATAAGTATATTACATATATAATGAAAAATGGTATATGATATAATAATTGATTTCTATTTCTTATCAAATATATAATACTGATTAATCATTTGATAATACTATAAAAATAAAATAAAACATCAGTTTGATGACTTTTCCAAAATATAAAGGATTAAGGAACTAGTTTTAAAAATTGTATATTGACTTTGGGAGGAATGCAGTTTGTAGACATGTACATAAAATTTGGTTTGGAAGGGAAACTGCACCATTACTCTAACAGAAAACAAAACCAAATAGTTTTATGGCGCAAATATATATAATATGAAATATATGATCAAGGTCAACACATTTATTACTTAGAGGAAACTGAGGTAAATACTGGAGATTATCTAAATAAAGTATGGGTTGATACAGCTAAAACATCCCATGAAGACAAATTTTTAAAGGGGATATCAACTGATTATGTAAACCCAATTAGCAAAGGTAAATAGCCTCATTGTCCTCCACATTGGCTTATTTCTAGTGGGTTTTTATGTTTTAAATCAACAAAAAAACTCAAGTGATTACCAGAACAAAATCATTAAAGAGACATTTCGTGAGTCAATGGAAAATATTCTGACTCCGTCAGTGATGGAAATCAGTGAATCGATAAAGTCCCTACATGTACTAAGAACTCCAACATCATACAGTAGTTGGAAGTTAAAAGAAGTCATAAGCATGCTAAAAATTATTCCTGAACGCCTAAGACTACTTCACTGTTAGAGAATATTTTTGAGAGGTAAAAGTTATTTAAATGTTTAAAAAGCACCCTTTTTATGTTAGGAATAATAGTTAACAATTAGAACACATTCTGTGTGTTACTTATTAGACCAGATTATTGATCAATTCTCTGAAAAATGTAAACGAGAAGTACACATATGTACAACCTACCTACATTATTTTTATTCTTTCATTTTGTTTTATTTTCCTTTATTTATAATATTATGAATAAAAACTTCTTTAAAAAGTGGCAAATAAATATTTTAAGTAGATATAGATAAATTATTATCATATAGTTAAGTTATAATAAAATAATAAAGTAAAAACAAAATTATTAAAATGGTTAATAAATAAATATATAAATAATAAATCTATATGTAAAAGTAAAATAAAAAGTATTATGATAAGTGAATTTTTCCATAACCAAAGAAAGGAATTAAATAGAGTATTACCTAAGAATTAAAAATTGACTACTATTAATTTAATATTTTCAAAAGAAAAATATTCAACTGTTGGTAAGAATAAACCATTTTAAATTAGGTAATTTGGTACTGTTAATTTCTAAAATATTATTGTCATGCAATTTCCAAGGTAATTACATTAATTAACTTAAAATGTCTATAAGTTAAGGTAAATTGTTTATACATTGAGTACATTACTATATATTAATAATTTTATATTTAAATACAATTAGTGTTCTCATAAATGTAGGCATAATTATTGAAAATTAAAACAGAAAATAGATTCACTGGATAAAAATTTAATTTTAAGAACTTTATGGCTTATGTGATACAATAAATAGCAAGGTACAATTTAAAAATATTTTAGACTTTACCTATAAGTACATTTATTATTAATATTGAATTACCTAAATAAAAAATTACACTTTATATATTATATTTAATACAATAATTTATAATACCTTTTAATAATTATTATTAACTCAGATATGACTCATATTTTTTTTTTCTATTCAGATTGTAAGGATTTTGAGTGAATTTCTTTCTTTTTTTTTTTTTTTTTTTTATCATTATAGAATTTGTTTGATTTATTTTAAAACCAGTTTTTATTTTTGCTCTACCCTACTCCAATCAAAATTTAAAACTCATAAACAGTAAAAAATATATCCTCTACTCAAATCTGTATTCAAAAAGAGGGTTTTTATTTGAAAAACAAAAGTATATACTTATTTAAAGTTTATGGTGTAGGGATAAAGAATTAAAAGTGGTTTTAAAATAAAACTTAACCAATTCCACAATGATTAAAAAGAAACAAAAACAGAAATGAAATTAAACACTTAAAAACACTTAAATCACTTAAAATCCTTCAAGAAAATTGATGGTTCCAAGATCAAAAATAATGATGAATTAATAATAAAAACAAACAATATATGAATATAATAAATAATTAATTAATACTTTTTAATATTAGAATAAAAATATATAAAATTTAGATAAAAAATAATCTCCATTATTATGATTTTTAGAATATTCAACTATGAAAAAAACTTAAGATTTTTGATTTCTGTTCTAGATAAAAATAGTTTAAAAATGAAGTTTTTTTTATACTTACAAAATAGTCAGAAAAATACGTTATGTACCTACCCAATTGAATTTTAAAAAAACATTTGGTACAGGTAGGCTTTTTTTATACACAGGTAGTTGCTAGTAGGTACCAAATTGATAATAAATCTTAAGTTATATAATAACATAATTGTACAACAATAGTGCTTTAATACAAAATGTAAATTATTTCAAAATAACCTAATTATTTTGGTTAATTCTTTAAGATAACCACACATTATGGAATGAAGATGACATTCTTAAAATAAAAATCATGTACTTGGATTATTAGTCAGAAATGTAAAAGATTTCAAAAGAGGCAAACATATTATTACTGGAAAATCATCTCAACTTATAATTAGGCCCTGATTGGCCTGAAACATTGGCACTACAAAGTTGGGTTTCTATAGTAGACACACTTAACAAAAATTTTTAAATCTATCTCAAATATCTTCTCTGGACTCATTTAACGATAGTGCATATAGATAAATAATAGTGAGTACACAAATTATTTTTATTTTGAGAGAGAAAGAGAGTGTTATACTGTTATCCCCCATTGCACAAAACTCATTGTTATCTATTATTAAATCTAGAATTAAATAAATTTATTAGTTTATATTAAGTAAATATTAAATATTAGTAAATATTAAGACTCTTACTTTTCTTTACTAAAGATAAACTAAAGGTTGATAAATTAAAGTTTAATAATGTGTTAAATTTACAAATGTTGCTCAATCATGTTTTATATTCAGGTTATTTACAGAATATTGATTATCAAATAAATAGTTCCATCGTTATATTTGTTTACGAATTTAATTAGTTAATAAGTTGTCAATGAACAGCAACAATATGCTCAAGAAAAATAGAGAAAAAAACATTAGTGAAGATGAAATGAAACTTTTAACGGACTAATTGGTTAATTCAGAAATATGAACTAATATAATAATACAATAATACAACTGGGCATTAATATTATTTAATGTTATTGATTATCACTACAATAACGGAAAAAATTGATAATGAAATTTACCTATACATAAATGTTTACATGGTGATAGGTGGCCCTGTAGTTTAACTATTGATAAAGTACATATTAATTAACAGATAAAATTTAAAACATGGTTTGGCAACAGAATTTAATATAACTACCGATAAACGAGTTTATCTCTATGTATATATTTAATATATTAAATATATAAATACAAGATGCGTGTTCACTCCATTTTTTTTTTTTATTAAATTTTGCATATATTCAAATTCTGATTATTGGAATTATTAAAGTGTAGTTAAATCCTATATTTTTGAATACTTAGATTTTTCACATTTAAGATCCTGTGACAATACCAACTTAGTTTTTTTAAATTAGAACCTAAATTTAAAATTCTCCTTTAAAAAACCAAAATTGTTATCACCACAAGATACTCCTTAAATGTTGTAGAAAATCAAAGTATTTGAAAATATCAACTTCAACTATACTTAAAAATTCCAAAAATCAGAATTTGAATATATGCAAAATTTAAACAAAATAATGGGGGAGCACAATTTATGAATATGCAACATTTTATTATAACTTCACAATGTTACCAAAATAAATTACTGTAAGATCATATACTAAACAGTATTACAACAGAGCAGTAGAAGATTACGCATGAACACAAAACAAGTATCTTATTTTATAATGGTTTTTGGCTTAAAATAATGATTTAATTTACTATGTGTGAAGGGGGTGCAGAAAACAAAGTCACCCTTAAGTTACTGTAACATTTATCTACTATGAAATGGTGTTTTCTCAATTGAAACAAGCGTCTGTTCTCATTTTTATTTTTCCAGCACTGCATACTACTTACACACAGGTATATTAACAATATATCAATACATTTTTATCAAAAAAATTCTTTGATAAATTGTTTAACTGATAACTATTAATAATCAAATTTAAAATCTATAAAATAAATCTACATTGTTTTAAAGATAATGCCAATTAATGAAATTACATATTAATTAGTATCAATAGAAAAACAAATAGTTTTACTTATGTAAATCATTTATAAAACATGTATATTAAGATGGTCTAAAAACCCAAGTTTATCAATGTTTACCTCCTACCATCTTAAATTATTCTCTCTGGTCTAAAAATAATCTATTAATAAATATTTGTAAAATTAAATTATCTTTTAGTCATCCCCAGCAACTATAAGTTTGTTACATTTATATTATGTATATGATAATATTAGCGCATTATTATGTTTATTAAAATTATTAATGTTGTTGTGATATTCTCAGATGTGGTAGATAACTATAAATAAATATATTATTATATTGTACACATAGACTGGAGAGTTACAGGCGCAAGCCATTGATTGTTTCAGTAATAAAGAATGGAATATAAATCAAAATATTGTTGCAATGTGTTTTGAATATCAGAAAAAATAATGTGTACCACGGGCACTTGAAATTGAAAAATACTCATTTTGGCTTGCTTTTAGATTCTACATATTTGAGTTGGTCATTGAATCTGGACCTGATAACAAACTTTATGTATGCTGTCAAAAATTTATCAGTCAAAATATATAATGGCCAATCTACTCAAATCTATGTTCAAAAGGAAGGTTTCTATTTGAAGAACAAAAGTACATACTTATTTAAAGTATATAAAGTAGGAGTAAAAAATTAAATTAGTTTTAAAATAAAGCTTAACCAATTCCACAATGATTAAAAAAATACAAAAACAAAAATCTTATTCACATAAAAGCAGCAAATTACTGGTTCGAAAGTCACCCTGCATAAAGATGAATTAATAATATATGAATAAAATAAATAATTAGTTAATACTCTTTACTTATGATTGTTTTAGAGAAGCATTATAAACAATATGTTAGGATTTTAATATTAGAATAAAAATATGTAAAATTTAGATCAATAATGATCTCCATTATTATAATGATTTATAGAATAACTAACTGTGAAAAAAACCAAAAAAAAAAACTTAAACGGGTTTGTAGTAAAATCACTATCGAGTACTGACGATCGGATCATTGCCGAGCACAATACGTACTAAAATCGGTTGACGCTGTCAATACGTGATCGAACAGGGAACCAAAAACCAATACATTTTATCAAACAGATTATTTGATCCTAGGGAAGGGACCTGTTAGTTATAATACGTATATAGTGGAAATTGTATTTGTGTGTGTGTGTGTGTGTGTGTGTGTGTATTCGTATACGGTGACGAAAGATACAAACAGGCGGCGAAGATGGAAGATTTATATAAACTTGGTTAAACGGTAGGTATAACCGTGATAACATTACACGTAACCACGGTAACGTGACAATACAGTTAGGTGTATGGTAACCGTAAGCACTTATTAGATTATAGTAGGTATAACCTGTGATAACGAGATAGGATTACTACGGTAACTATGGTACCCATGATAAGATTGACAACGGGGGGGGGGGGCGGTCACGTAAAAAAAAGCGAAAAAACATGTTGTAGGTAAATTATACATGTGTTCAAAACAAAAGAATTAAAAAATTAAATTTGTTCCACATAAATTTTTACTCGAAAGATTTTCACGTCGACACCGCCACGCATAGCCGTTGTCGCTTGCCCCGCCACGTGCGATATCCCAGCGTCGAGATGTAACATGAGAACGTGAGACTGCGCAATGTAATTGTCTTGTAAATGTATCGCAACTCGCATGACCCGCCTGCAAACGAACGCGCGCGCAATAAACGGTGCGAGTTTTGAATTCGACAGACGTCGAATACAGATCCGCTATCCGCAAATGTCGAACAAATTTTTATAACTATAACCAACCCGTACTGTTAACGGCAGAAAACCCCGGAAAATATTTCAGAAGACAGCGTTACAAACCTAACTATGGTAATACGTGGGAAAAATAAAGGCAACGCGAGACTATAAGTTCAGAATGCGTATGACAATTTCACATTTGTTATACTTACAATTACATTTGCACGCACAGTAAAACGTTAAAATACTGATTATTCAGAATAAAAGACAATAATGTCATGTATAATATCGCGGTAACGTAAACATATTATACTGATGCCACATGGTATCTGTGGCTGAAAACCCAAAGACCGCAATCGTAGTTTACAATATTAATTTTCTAAGTACTCACCGTTGCGAATCAAAACCAACATTGCGACGATAGTTCCATAAAACATTGATTATATTGTAAAATAAACGCGTTCGACGCTTCAACGTAAAGAAAAATTATGAAACAAAAACTGCTACGAAAAGAAAAAATAAACCCGCTAAATGACAATAACCGCACAATAATGCAGAGATTCGTCAACCAGTTCCACACAAAAATTGAACGGCGAAAACAAGCGACGCGGGGCTCGAACATTTTTTTATTACAGTATGACCAATCAAAAATATTTTATTATTTGTTTACATATACGAGACAGGGTCTCGTTTAGGGACCAAAAACATCAGGGGCATGTTATCAAGATCCCCGGTCAACTAGATCCACATGACCCAATTAGTTTCCCCGTATACTAAAACACCAATGTCTTCCAGATGTAATTCTAATAATATTCATTATTAACTGTTCTATTATTTATTCACTATTATTGCGAACAAATAATATTTACTTTTCACAACAATAAATCATTGAACCGTCCAAATAAAACTGTTGTGGGGGTGCAGGAAACAAGCTTCAGCTATATCTGGACCTGATAACAAGCTTTATGTATGCTATTAGTCTTGCTGGTCAAAAATTTATCAGTCAAAATATATCAAGGTCAACCCAGCTATTATTCTCTGGATTACAGACAAAAGAGGAAATTACCTATTTAATTTGTGCCAAGGAATTCTTGAAATCAAACATGTAAGAGATGATTTACGAGAAGAATGATCAGTTATATTTCTTGATAAGAAACCCATTAAAGAAATTAGATTTATGTCCCTAGGTTCTACTAGTCATAATCGTTGAATATCAACAGTTATTTTACTGTAAAATATTTATGTTTAGCGAACAATTTCTTCTTAATACTAAAGGGGGGGGGGGAGAAAATGGTAAGAAGAAATATGTTTTTTTATTGTAACCGTAGTATCTTTAGAGACTTGTACTTCAAACAATGACCTATGGTTGATAGATATTAACCTGTCAGTGGCCGTGATGATTTTTATAACACTCTCGGGCACCTGTATTGCCAATTTCGCAAATGATTTTTGTTAGAATAAGTTGAAGATTATAAATTCAAGTTTGTGGTTGTCAGTAAAACAAGAATAATGCGTTAAAATTGAACTTTTCTTCTTTTATAATGATTAAAAATAATAATATATTTTGAAATTAAAAAAATTAAATACATATCATATCTTAACGATACAACTATTTATAATAATTTTAAAAAATAGAAGTATAAACATTAACAATATTTTCTAATATCTTATAAACAACTTTTAAATAAGTAATTATAAATGTTGTAATTCGTCAGTTATTCGTGACTAATGACTTCGACCTTCAATAGAAAGCAAAAACATTCATAAAATTATAACATTTAATTATGTCTATATTTGTACATGTTGATTAGAGAAATTTATAGTTTCACACTAAATTAGCGCTCACATTACAACCACTGACTGTAAAAAAATTAACATTTCTGATACCTGTTAAATAAGTTAGCTAGTCTTTGTTTGACCAAAATGTCTCAGTAGAAAAGAATTTTAAAATAGTATACACGATGATAAATAATTCTTCTCCAGAAATTTGCAATGACCAAACAAAATTTAGAAAATTTAAAGATTTAGACAACAAAATTACAATACAAATGTTCATAGAATTTTGTGTCAAGAATTCTGGGAAACTGAAATGAGCCTAGAAAAAAGCAAAAAAAGTTTTTAAAAATCTTAAAGTAACTAATGACATTACAAAACAGAGTTGCATTGATCCAAGACCTTAATTACAAAACCACCACACTATGACCACCAACTTCATTTCTTTTACAAGTAATTTCTGAGCATCATAAGACTTGTAATTACAGCAAACAAAATCTTAAAAAAACAAATTATTAGAAATCAATATAAATATTAACTATCACAGTAAGTACCTACATAATTATAATACAATTTATTTCAATAGACAGTTCACAAAATTAATATTACAACTTGCATGACAATAATAAATATAAAACACGTTATGCTAATTGTATGCGAAATTGAGTTTACCTATAGTTTTTACTCTACTGAAAATTTCCAATTCGATAAGTCGCATGATTTACCTTTTTCTGTACAGAGGGAGAGCTTGATATCGTTGGGCAAATTATGGTATTTTTGAATCTGGTGTACACAATATTCGTAAGTGATAAAAAAATAATAAAAATAAAAACAAAGCTCTTAAATGGTTAATAGTCATAAATAAATAAATTAATTAATTAATGTCGCCTTGAGTATTTGAGTATTATGATATCTATGCGATTGTACAACCAGTTTAGAATTAAAAATTCATTGTCGGGTAAAATCACAAAGTCAAAAAGTAAAACGCGACTGAATATGAAAAAATTTTAAATTATCTTTCCTATTAAAATTAATTATTTCTATGTAAAACAACCAATTTACATAATTTTCTCTCTTTGTATTCCTTCATTAATTTTTTTCATATTCGGTCGGGTTTTACTTTTGTCTTTGTAATTTACCCGACAAAACCGGTCATACATATCATAACACTACAGATAATTCATTAATTAATTAATTTATTATTTTATTATGTTTAATTTTTTTCAAGTGATTTATCCTATGCATATATTATATTTTATATATACTTTATGATCATCTGTATACACGGCGATGGCCGCCCGCCGCTCGATCGCTAAAGCTCTAATCACAAAGCAGCTCCCCTGATCTTACCGTTCTAATGGCATGTATGAATGCGCTAGTTTGGAGAACAAAGAATAAAATATTTTTACATAGTATACCTCATAGATAAATATTCCAATAAGACTACCAAGTTGATAGTTGGAATTTACAAAAATACATTATTTTTTTGTTAGTATGAAAAGTATTCATGCCAATTTTAAATAATTGACATCGGACATTATCAAGTTTTAAAATTTTAACTACACTAAACTCAAATAAATTAAAACTAAACCCGATTTCAAGAAAACCAATGCCCTCCCAACTATACAATTCTCAATAATTTAATAGTTACCTATACACAATAAAAAATGGAGGCACGATGCCTAAAGACAGTTTTTGTCCACCACATATTATATTAATGGTGCCTAAACCACGAAGTATCGAGTTTTGCATCTACGGGCCAAACTGAATACGATCATTTCAACAGCATGCACATAGGTAACAATTTTCTAGTTTGTTCTATTAAGCAAACGCGCCTAATAATACATTATAAAAATGCAAACCTGATTGACATAGCTAGTCGGGGACTAACGATGAGACGCCAACTGAGTAGACTGAAGACTTGACGATGCGAGGAGATCGGCGCATCGTCACGCACGGTCCCCAGCCTTACTGCCCGGCGCCCGAGTGATCCGAATGCTTCAGAATGTGATTGACGGAGACCGTGAACAACGGCCCGGAGAAACTGCCGAGCGGGTCACATGGCGTCGCGGATCTCGCGACGATGTACGCTATAACATAATCACGACACATCCCTTCGCGGCCTGCAGACGACAATGATTATGGACGCGAGGGACACGGTCCGATTGACGGAGATATTCGTTCGTGTTTTCGCGTACAACGAGAAACACACCGCGTGCGCGAAAACAGCAACAGAAACGGGTAAACCGTAGAACGAGAACGAGATTACAGTGAAAAGTGAAACGACAACGCCATTATGCCAACTTCAAAGAACGAAGGTGGCAACTCGTGGTGGTAAGTGGCAAACCAGTCGAGAACCGACAGCGTCAAAGCGACGGGACAGGAACGAGGCAACACTGATTCAAATAAACGGCGGTAAATTCAAACCCCGACCAAATAAAATAATGTATAATATCATACAGTTAATTATTGTGCAACTGATTGTTAATAAAATATTAATAACGCAATGTCATAATAGATAGCGCTGAACGTCAAGATTGAATGATATTCTTAATTAGTTGTAGGAAAATATTTTATGGTTGTCGCTTCATCGGTACTATAACAGTAGAACAGCTATTATATTGTGGTTTTAATAAAAATATTTTTAATGTTACCGAAATTGTTTAATTTTCGTGTATTACTTAACTATTGTTTTTTTTTAGTGGTCGATTATAATCATAAATCACTGTCACATTTGGTGCTAAGAACACGGGGACTTATATCAGAAAAAGACCACGATAAATAGAAGTTGGTAAGTTACAATTTGTAGCCATTTACATTTGCGATTTTCATTTACAAACTTACTAGGTAGGTACTACTAAATTTTGAAAATAAGTACATATTTTATGGGCCCTTCATAAATTTCATTTAGTGGTGGCCTTAAGGCCTGGGACCCTTTCCACTGTCCAAATCCAGCTCTAGACATAATATACAACTATAGGTCAACACTCAACAATATTTAGTTCATTTAATCTATAATTTAATACAATTTCCTGTGGCCAGGTGATTTATTTGAAATAAAAATGTACATATAATTAATTAAATTAGGTATATGAAATTACTTATACATTTAGGTAAATACGTGCAGGTTATTATATGTATTTTATTTTTTTGTTTTGTCTTTTCATTGTGAAAAATGTTCAAGAAATAATTCAATTTACATTTCCTGAATGAACAAAAAAAAAAAATGAACAGTTAATTATTGTAAGTAAAAGTATTAATAGATAATTAGTTTCCAAATAGATATTATATATTTTATATTATTTTTTGGGACTTATTCCGTATTAATTAATGTAATAAAATGAAAATATAATTTATACTTATTAAATACCTCACAGTTATATTTTGATCATTTATCAACAATTTAAAGTAGCCTATTTGATATGAAAAATATGTGTACCTTATGTGATAAATAAAAACCGACTTTGTATATAATTACATGTTTTCAGCGAAACTACAAATCTAATTATGTGAGGCGATTTCTTGATGACACATTTGTCAATGAACTGATAATATACAAACATTTTTTCCTGTATAAAACAAAAATTATATTTCAAAGTTAAAGAATCCTAGAAAATAGGTATCGATGTATTAGTTTATGTATTTACATATATGTAAAAAAAAATACAAATAAATTGCCACCTTCATCACAGTATTGACTACAGAACTTATTTTCAATATACAAACTACAAAATTTACCATTCTAGCACAACATCTCTGATCATAATATTTACGAGAAAACATAGAAATCTAAAAGTGAAAATGTTTTATTCCATAATTTATTAATATTCTATGAATACAAATTAAACTTATATTTATTTTATTTTAAATTTGTTATTTTCGTTGAAAGTACTTTATAGGGTCTGCATATTATCTACTAGGTACCTATCGTACAAAATATAAATGTGTAGGTAGTTGTCATGTAAGTCTAGTCTTATCATGTAAATAACTTAAATTCATTGTTTATATTATTATTCATAGTTATAAGGTACACTGTAAAATATGTTGATTATTAACTACAATTAAAAAATAAATTATGATCATTTATACAATAATAAATCCTGTAATACTTATATTACTTATAATAATCTGTTATAAATTATAATTTGTAATATTTTCGTTCATTTAATTATTTATTTATTGGGTTCATACCAAATGTAAACTCCAATAATAATATCATTTGAGTAAAATAATATATAAAGTCCAAATAAAATTGTAAGAATAAAATTTTACTAATTTCAATGTTCAAAACAGCTCATAATTCATTAGGTTCTTAACTAATATATATTGGAAATAAAAATATTATTTTACAGGAAATCTTTTTAAGAAAAATGCATTGCACTTTTGAAAAATTTCCAAAAATATACTTGAAATATATTTCTTCCTCAAATACATTTACTATAATTTTACAAAAGAATCTATATTGTACATATTAGACAATTTTATTATTCAATTAATAGATGAATAGATATTAAATCATTATTAGAATCATTTTAGAAGTTTTAAAATAATCTGTGAATACAAATTAAGTCTATTTTGTTCTTGCTAATGTAAAAATGGATGATCAACCCATATGGTCATAGGTATGACCATCATAGAGGCTAGAGGACCTTGTGCTCATCAGTTGTGAGCATGATGTTTTATTATCACCAGATGAAATTCTAAATCATTTTTTTTTCCAAACAGTGTTGTCATGACTAATGGATTAGTCTAGTTCCTTTCTTTAGTCAGCATAGCACCTTAACATACAATAACATACATTCAGAAAGTGAAATGTTTATAATTTACTCATTGTTTGACAATACAATAATATAACAAAACAATATAATAATTAAGAGAATTTATTCGTATTTTTTTTTTTAAAGTATTATCAGGTAATAATTTTCGTTATCAGTTTTTTTTGATACCTAACTTGAGGTACTCCTATAGTCATCAATTTGTTTTCACTAATTATATTGTCTATTTTGACTCTGTTAATTCTATTTTCTATATGATATCGGAACAAGGTTATAGCTTTATCTTTAAGACCAAATTAAATTTAGATATTTTACTAATTTAATGGAATTGAATGATTTAGTTAAATCCATAAATAAACCAATTGATTTTTTTTTAGTGTCCATTGCGTTTAGAATTGAATGACTTAGACTAGCAATAGTCCTATTGCTAGTAATATTAAGCCCTTTTCTAAAACCAAATTAAGTTGTGGTAGTATTCGATTTTCTTCTAATTAATTAACCAATCTTATTTTTATTACCTTTTCAAATATTTTAGAAAATGTGATCAGGAGACTTATTGGTCTATAATTTTCGATGGTTTTAGGGTTCCCTTTTTTAAATATAGGAATAATTATTAAAATTTTGAAACTATCTGGAACCGTCATTGTAATTATTATAGTATTAATTATATTAAGTAATGATTAAGTGCTTAATCATCAAGTAATTTGATTACTTTTGTAGTAATGTTGTCATGATCTGGTACAGTAATTTGTTCATAAAACTATAAATATGATATGTTCTGTGTTCTGCAAATTATCTAGACCTTCCCATGACAAATTCCTAAACACGCCACTGGTAGGACACGTCCCTTAGGTTTGAAGTTATAGATGTATTTTGAAGGTCGAGCGTAATATTGATACGAGTGTGGGCGCATCTGACTGTGAGCGATTACCACACCTGTAAATTATCACGTATTAATGTGATAATTTCTAAAATACAGTTTTATGTTGGTCGTTATAAATTATGCTACATAAATATACTTACTTCAAGTGAAGAGGTATCTATTAAATAAAGTACTTATTTTGCTATTTCAAAGTACATAAAATGAAGTTATAACTGGTAAATGTTAAAATTATTACTTTGATTGTAAGCTAAATCTATTTAATTTTCGGTGACCATTTCATTTCCGCCAAACAACTTCTTATCTGACTTTCGTATAATATTTGTATTCAAATAGGTTAATTATATTAACCAATTAAAAAAATAGGTTGTCGTAAATCATAGGTACTTAAAAAAGGTCAAAGGGGGAGATATATCTTCCCCTTAAATACACCAATGATTGAACAAATGGATATCTGTATACTTTAAAATAATAATTAAATTAATGAATTATCTCAACTTGCAATACTATTGCTTACAAAATAAAGAAAAAACAAAAACAGGTGGTACCTATTATTTCTTACTTTCTACCGAAAACACTATGGAATCGCAATGATAACATTTAATTTAAGTTAAATTAAATAAAATATTAATATTTTACTTTAATATAATAAATTGTTAGTTAATTTAATAAAAAATTACTTTATTACTTATATAAATAATACGCGCATCAAAATAATAATAATGTACGTCACTGTGCACATTATAATAAACGAACCGTTAATAAGTCGTTAATAAATCATTAGAATAATGCTGCTTATACCTAACGCGTTTTATAATAATTCACGATAGGTAACTTTTACAGAAAATAAAAATAAAAATAACCTCACTAAATCTCCAACCATAAATATCGCATCATAAATAATATTATAACTGTACGTGTGCATTGTTATCAAAAGTTACGTGAATAAAACAGCATTTATCTACCTACCCATACATACATGTATACGTGTATAGATGCAATCCTATTCGTATGTGACTTTGGTTTAAATGAAGGCTATAATATTAAAAAACACATGACGAGAAAACATAATATATTATGAAATGCATTCACCTTTTTGCTGTATACTTTTCCTTCGATTAATTGTAAACATTAGCCGAGCGTATTAAATAAATACAAGACAACATTGATACTCGCTTAAAATAAGTGATAATGGGAAAAAAAATTGTACTCTTTATTTATGTACCAACATTGGTGGTTCTAGTGGGGCGATATCGAATCCCCTCTCTTGGCCCGTGTTATATATACAGTCATTCTAAAAGCCCGCTTCCATAAAAACAAACCAAGTTATACTATTTTCAGAATAATATTGCACAGAACACTGTTGGAAACTATGCTTCCACCGTTACTTTAACTATGATCAAATCGTTAAGTTTAGTTTCAACTTTCAACCATGAACGATAAAACTGCATTTATACATGCGTTTAATATTGTAAAACTTTTATCACCAAATATAATAAAAAGCGTTGTTTTGATATTAAATTTGTAATAGCAGCATAGACCTTTTACTAATACACAGTCTTGCCTATAAAGTAGCCGAGGTAGTAACCAGTCAGACATACTACAATGGTGTATTGTATAATCACTTCAGTTTTGTCATTGTATGTGTAGCACAATGTACGATAATACCATGTAAAAGTCACAAGTCACACACGAAGAGCGCCATCTATGACCGTTCTACGTGTACAAAAGGCTCGTCTATTAGTATTAGGTCTATGAATAGCAGCTATGATAATGATATTAGTTTAAAATGTTAAGCGAGAAATCCCGACCGATTGCAGATTTACGGATCACCCGCGCGTTTTTTTAACAAAGTTGCGCGCCGTTTCTACTTTATTCGAGGCAAAATTCTGAACATGTTTCATTGAAAACGGCAATAATTTCCCCACGATAATATTCCGAACATTTTAGATTCTGAGCGGAGCGAGGAATGTATTGGTTTTACAATGATGTGTTTTTTTTGTTTATTGGCTATACAGAGATTTGAAAGTTAAAATCCCCAAAAGATATATCCTTGATTATATATATATATATATATATATATATAAATAATTTATACTACTTTGAATAAGTAACTGTATGGAGTTTAAGCTGTGCTACTTGTATATTTTTGAAAGTATACTCTTAGGTTTTGGAAACTCCTTTTATTCTCTTTAATCAGTCGATGTACAATCAAACGCAATAATATATATATATATACACATTTATAGTCTCGTTTGACATATGTATTCCGTTCTTTGAGCGTTGAAAAATCAAAAAAAAAAAAATCACAAGGCCCCTCTTCCTTTCTCGCACCCCGCATTATTTGCGTCGTTAATAATGTTTTTTCTCCGCGCTCGGTATCTATAGTCAAATAATAATTTCAGTTTAAATATTGTATTACCATAAATTCGTGTGGAAACATAACGTCATTATGATATTATATTAATATTTTAAACGTGCCTATAAAGTTATAGTGGTTATGTATAATATAATAAACGATGAGGTGAAAATCACTTTTAGCGGAAAACTTCAAACGTTGTGATATTTTCCGTAAACAACGACGGCAAAATATAATGCAAACCGTATACATCAGAATAATAATAATCATATTAATAGTTTTCTTTTGAAGAAGTTTCCGGCATGTTATAATACAATTTTACAGCGGATTTTCGTCGAGTACCTACCGGCATGATGTTTGCTTAGACAGCGTGCGCAAATGTAACTGTAATATTATCACTATCGTTTTACGAAACAAGTGATGGAAATTAATTTTAGTATAATTATTATGAATAGGGCTTGGAATTTCGGATTTAAACAACCCATTGAAAAATGTTCCAAAATGCCTTTTAGCGGAATAACGCCCTGAAAAATATCCTTAAAACGCTAAAATAAAAATATAACCACTAATTGTCGTAACCCACATTGCGATTTTAACGTAAGATAATTTTCAACATTTTTCGTTTTATCGTAATGTCATAGGCCCAATTCAATTGTGGTCGATTTTCGTTTTTAACTGAAGTTTAGGTAGTATATTATGACCGAGGTTTGAAATGTTTAACGCGGAGGCTATAGGAGCTTTTGTAAAAATAATAAAAAAAAAAAAGTTAATAATGATGTGGTCTGTCGTATCGGCCAAAATGTTCGGTTGTCCACTCGTAATGTCATATAATAGATATTTTGACGTTGCTATAAACTCCCATAAACCCGTTTATTCGACGGTTTTCCGTCCGTTTTTTTTTTTAAAATCTCACCCAATATGTACAGGCGCGCGGATTAAACAATGCAAATACTATTAGGTACGTGTATGGTGTCTCTCTGTGCACGGTGTTCATCGCAACGTTTAAAACATCCGCGAGATCGCTTTGAACGCGTGCCGGTTTGTTGGGCCGCGAAACCGGAGCGCCCGAAAACTTATCGGGCGCGCGCTGTGTGCCGAGAATGTACACGCGCCGACGACCGCGCCATCGTCCGGCACAAATAACAAGTTCGCCCGACGGACATTATTACAATTATCGTCCGCCTGTTATTATTTGTAAACGGAAAATATCATTATTGTTGTTGTTGTTGTTGTTGTTATTATTTTTTTTTTTTTCATATATTTCGGCCGACAAATTCGTTTTATATGTGATTCCCGGTAACGCGAGAGATTCGCTATAGAGATTATTAATATTGTAATAATTTATTACACCCGTGTAAAAACGATATCCGCGCTGTCGCGACGACTACGGCGGACGGAACTGTCGGACATCAGAAACCGGTACGATATTTCATGATAATTATGTACCCCCCCCCCACGTTTCGGAGTTTCGAAACGTCGCCTCCCGGACGGTGATCGCCATCGAAATGGTTTGGTAACATTGTTAAAAATCGCCGGCGATCGAGCGATTCGATTACTCGCCGAATCGGGCGTAGGCATACTTGACCAGCCGTCCCGCGCCCGGCGTTGCCCGTGCCGATTTGCATTATTGTTTTATCCGTGTTCGTTTCCGGTTTTTGGCCGTGTCGGTATTGAATGCGAACAAATAGCCGGAAAGTGGATAGTCCACCTTCGGCAGACTAAATGCGTCCTGTTGCGCAAATTTCAATAGTGTAAATAACGGTGATAATCGTGATTACAATAGTTTTCTTTTCCGTGGCAACCAAGGTAACCCTTGAATAAACGAAAATAAATAGATAAGCAATTGAATATTCGTACCAGAAGTGCCTGAAAACGCCTATGTTTACCCCCTCGGGGGTTTGAATTTTCAAAAGTCCTTTCTCGGTGGATGCTCGCGCCATAATATCGCCACAAGCCTATCTGTGTGCCAAATTTCAGCCCGATCCTTCTTGTAGTTTGGACTAGGCGATGATGAATCAGCCAAGACATGTTATTTTATGTGTAAAGAGATAATTATATTTTCGGGTTCCGGTCGTAAAATATAATATAGTACGGTTAACACTGCAGTAATTTAATAGCGATTTACACTAGCTTGTCCCCAGTGCCAATACCGCCAGCTCGGTATTATTATTATATATTTTTTTTTTTCTATCTGGAAATTCGTTTGTGACAAACGAACAACAATATTATTATTGTGTTATTATACCGCCGAGACTTGTATTATTATAGGTAAACAGAATTCTATTCTTTGTCCCCCTTCTCGGTTTAATCGGATTTCGATGACCCAAAGGCTCGCGTGTAATATACGATATAATATTTTATTTGTCAAGCCTAAAAAAAAAAAACCACCCTTGGGCCTTATTCAACAGAGCTCCGTCGCCAGAGTCGAATAATTTTCTCCCACGGTAGAAAAGTAGAAAAGTAGTTCATAGAAGAAAAAAAAAATAAACGTCATTGTAAAATGAATATGTACCTCGCAACGCTCAGAGTCTAAAATTAATTCAAACAAATTATTGATTAACTCAGGGGCGTATTTATGGGAATGAGGACTGAGTGGACTGCAGCTCCCCCCCCCCGACATTTTAAGAAAATCTAAATATTATTGCCATGATCTATGAAAGGCATTGCAATTATTTTAAATTACATTTTATTGATTTTAAATTTGTATCTTAAATCTTTATTTTGTTATCTTATAAACATATATCTCACCAATGATACGGACATCTTCTCATCCAATTTACAATGATAGCACTTTTTCCGAAATGAAATTTGACTAGGGAGGTACTTTAGAAAGGTCATTTTTTGATTTTCCCGATAGTTTTTATTAATATTTTTTTACTAATACCTAAATGTTCTCGTTTTTCCCCATTTATTGGGAAAATCAAAAAGTGACTTCTTTAAAATCCCGCCCCGAGAAAATTCCCTTTCAGAAAAGATGCTGCTATATTTGATACTTCGGAGTGAGATTTCTAATAGAATTTGTGCACGCGGTATAAAAAATTAAGCGTCTTTGTAAAACCGATACATTCATCGCTAAGCATACTCGGAATCTAAAATGCCCAGCTGTTTTGTAAGTCTATTATAGTTGTATATAAACATCTACGCGGCGTGTGATTACTTCACGCGATAATAACCTGTCGCGGCGTCGAGAACCGCGAACGTAACGGAATGTTTTCGATCGTTCGGAGAGCCTGTCGGCCCGAAAGAACGATAAAAATGCTCGCGCATCAAATAATAACGCGTATAATAACACGGCAATAACGACAGTAACATTAATATGTAACAATGACACTCTCGACGGGCGAACACGTCCGCTGGCCGGCACTTCTCATTTTCATGCCGTACAATAACAATACGCGGCGTTATTATTGCCGCCGCCCGGTCGTTCGGAAACCGCAATCAAAATACGGTTTCTTAATGTGTGCGTTTGCTCTATGGAGCGGGTATGTATAACACGTGTGCGCCGCGCATTTATTTGCTCGCCGGTCTCGCAGTAGTTTATTGTGCAGTGTACCTGCAGAAAAGAGCTTTCCAGAAACTGTATACATATATATATACACATCGCATATAGCGCGGCGACCCTGCAAATCTACTCGTTAAACATAATATATTATTTATATTTTCGTAAATATATGTGCGTATAATACAGGTGTGTGTACCTAGTCTGTAGGTGAGCATTTTCTTCAAACGCGCCCGGTACTTGAGGTACGTGTACCTATACGTTTTACCTACACATCGGTTCGAGTGGGTATGATATTATATTGGTGCCTGCGTCGACTATCGGCCGACTTTTTTTTTTTTTCTTTGTGTATATATACGCAAAAAGTTTGTATTCCTGTCATATGCGTGACAGGTTGAAACGGTCGTTGAAACGTTTAAAACGGCCATAGTGTTAAATCCGAATCCCTACTGCAAATTTTCACGGCGAAAACTTAACTTACATAGATACATATTAATGAAATCGAACGTTTATCATTATTACTTACAAAATCTGTACTGAGACTTAGATACACAAATAATATAATTGAACGTTGAATGGTCAATGATCAACTCGCAATAGTTGTCAATCGCATTTCTCTGATAAAAGTTAACTGATCGCAGACTGTATCGTCTGTACCTACTACCTACTTACTACTAAGTACCTGTGATTTAAGGCACACAATTTATTAAAAACTAAATTAAATCATTGAAGCATGCAAGCGTAGAATAAACATTATACAGTGTAAGTATTATGATATTTGAATTCATTTTTCGTTATTGATCGAATAAAAATTAATTACAATTATTTTTTAAATAGGGAGATTACAAGCATAGACGTGCGCAGCGGGGGATGCCATGTATGCCATGGCATCTCCTGCAGCCTGCGAGGCGGTCTATTGTTCTTTACTATTTAGGCAAGTATTTTATAAACAGCAATCAGTTAAGAAATTTTGAAATTTAAGTTAAGGTTTTTTTTTTTTTTTAAATTTTCATCACGGCTACAGATATTTGTTTTCCTGAGTTTTCAAAACAAAAAATTCCGAGATAATGAATGTTCAAAATTAAGAGTATCACCTTGTATTTTTGAATAACTTATATTTTACAGAACATTTAAAGAGCATTCTGTGGCGACACCGACATTAATGCAAATTCTAAACCGAACGATTTTTCTAAAAAATGTTAACGTATTTCAACCGAAATCCATACCAGAAGTGTTATTTATATTAACGAGTTATTCTTCTATTAGAATATTATGTATAACGTAATTATTAGACGCCAACCATTTCACGGGAGTTGTGTATAGGCAATTATAATATAATATTATAATTTATTGTTTAATTTATCATTGTAGTTTCAGTGATATGTCCGCTCGGCCATCACATAGATAATGAATTGATTTATCTACGGGTCACCACCGCGGTAGACCATAATCCATCCTAACAGATATCTGATAACATTATTTACATAATTGTATTATTGTTATTAACGCAATAGCCAGTCAAGTATTATTGACCGTTTGTGTTAAGAACTTTTGATTTTCGTCGTTATGATATATTTTTTTTTGTAGGTAAAAAATTATTTTCCCCGTTTTCGCGTTTTACAAGAGAATAAAGCAGTATTACGAATTATTATTACCCGGTATTTACGGCGGAACAAATTTTTGTGTTTTTTTTTGTTTTTAGTGAATGTACTATATTGTGTGGGAGTTATGTTTTTTTTTTTTTTTTTATCAAAAATCTTACTCCAATCAAAGAATGACACAACTTTTTTGTTACATTATGGATCTAGTTACCTACTTCAATTGATTGATCATTTTTTGATTTTTCATTTATTTACTAGGTATGAAAAGACCGTAGAGGAAAAACGAACAATTTTACGTTTCGTAAATCTGATCCTAATATATGTGATTAGAAGTCCTGATTTTCAGTGGACATATTGTTTAAGTTTTTAGTCTAGTGGGGATAGTAATATCTACCAATTTTCATTAAATGTCTCGCTTTTGTCATGATTGTCATAATTTTAATATAAAAAGTAGGTAATGCAGTACGATATCAATTTTCACAATTTACCGTTTTTTAGTTCATAAAGTATTAAAACATATTCAAAACTTTTGTTGCCAATAGATTCTCTAATAATTGAAAACAAATTATTTAAACATTCAAATAGTACCTAATACCTACCTATATAAGTATGTTACATGCAAATGTTGAGTAATATTTTTAAATTGTTTTTCTGGAGAGTACCTTCTGTATAATATGCGTGCTACTGGGTCAATTTAATGGCTAATCGCAAATAAAATCTGGAATGAGAAGTATCCACCATTAACATAACTGTTTAGGACAGCCAACATTAGATGAATTACAATAAAAAATATTAAATGCTTCAATTTTTAGGTAAATTCTTTTAAAAGTAATGATGTTTAAAACCGAATGGAAATGTGCTTATCTGTAATTAGTCAACATTTTGAACATTCATTCAAATTTAAGAAGTAAACGGATAATTTTAATATTAAATATATTATTAATTGTTATTTAATGTTTAAACATATAGTTGTATAATATAACTCTTGTTTTTAAGTATATATTTTACAGTAATATTAGCCCAAGATAAAAAAAAATCAGCTCTTGTCGGGGATATTTTTACCACAAGTTTCATAACTCCAAATGTTATGAAAAATAGTAAATATAATGGCATTAACCTTTTTTAAGGTGACTAAATGTATTTTGGTTTTTAAGTACTTTATTGATACTAATTTACCAAATTCTGGCCAAGCTAGTAACTTATAAATAATCACCAACTATTTTTATTTTATTTCTGTAGAAAATATCTGATACCCATTATTACTGTACATCTTTATTTGGTATTTTTTGTTAAGCTGATGTTTTCTAAAGGAATTGTAGATAAAATATGATAAAAAGTAATTTTCGTAAACCATATTAATCAAACATGTGCTTCAACTGTTTTTATATAATCTAAATTTGTTTAGAGATTGTTTATTATTCTTTATGAAAACAATTAAATATCAATGCATACATTTTGGATAAGAATATGTTTGCATATTTCTTAAAATTTAATTTTTTAGTGCATATATTTTAAGATTTTTTATCTGTTACCGCACATTAATAATTTTAAAGTTTTAGTGCATATAAAATACAAGAAATATAACTTAGCGAAAAAAATGAACATAAGATATTTTGATGTGTCACCAAAACTACCAAATAGAATAGAAATCACATTAATACTGTAGTATAAACTTTATTGCTTACGGAACAATCTAAATACAATTTAATGTGACACACTATTTCAATTTCATTAACTATAAGTAAAGTTTTTATAAGTACACTGTTTTTTTTTTATGAGAATATTACAAATGTTTAAATGAATTCATTTATGAATTAAATTAATGTGCAGTTTAATATATATTTATTCACTTTTATCAAAAAAGATCTAAAACTTCAAATGACATGTACAAATAATTTAAAATGAAAATAATACATTTGTGTACCTATAACAATATATTATATTTTTAAATTAATATAATAAAGCAAAACTTTATTGAGTTGATAAATAGTTATTGGTGCAATAAATTGGATTATTGAATTAATAAGAATTAAAAGATGTTGCACAAAACTTCAGTGCCTAAAAGTCAGTAAAATATCAGTCATAAGTGATTATTGGTTCAATAGTTTATAGGCTCAAGTTTGGCACATTAAGTTAATATTGATTGGATAATATAAAATTGATCAAAGTAAAAACTTAGTTCACATTGGTTAATAATACTTAATTATTGATTATTAATATTAATTAATACCGGTTGATGACACTGGTTACTATTTAAAATGAAATAGATAATTAAGTAAGTAAAAAAAAAAATGTAACAACTTCTATCAATGTCTAATGTCGTAATTATAATTATAATAACAATTCAAGTAACCGCAGATTGAAATTGGTATCCTCAAATCTGCCTAATCGTTGAGGACATTATACTCGCATTTACTGTCTTTGTTCAACTACTGGCTAATATGCAAAAACTAGCTTCATTTCGATTTGAGTCTAAAAATATATATTATTAAATTTATAGAGTACAATATTTTGGAGGGAATATCATAGGTGTTTTTTTGAACTATAAAATATTAAAAAAGTTAGTTATTTAAAAGAAAAAAAAGGTATTTATATCTTTTATATGGAGTTGTATATTTTGAATAATACAAAAACCCTAGGACATTCCCTCCAAAATAGTTTTATTTTTTTTTTATATTAAACCTCGGTGACTATGGCCATTGGCATACAAAGGGTTTAACAGATTAAACATATAAAGGTTAGTGGTTATAAACTATTGGAATTTGTCAAAGGGAGGGTCCAGAAAATTTTTAGAATACAGAGTCGTGAGAGGCTTTGTTCCTCAATTCCCCCCCAATTACTATTTATTAAATAAATATACTATATTTATTTTATAAATTGATGTACAATTTTTGTAATACCATGGCAACTTAGCGATTACACTGAATAGAAAATTAAAATATTTAGGTTAAGATAATATTAAAAACTACCTATCTACAAAAACAAATTGCATAACATTTTATTCTATGATTAAAAAACAAAATCTAATTTGCCTATGACTAAGCGCAATTTCGTCAATAACAGCATCCACATTGAGGGGTCTATCCCAATGAATTGACATCAATGCCATTGACCTATCCTAAGTACCAAACAAATTTAAAATATAGTTAAGTTATAACCTTCAAAATAAATATTTCCTAAATACATTACTTCATTTATTGTTGATCTAAGATAAGTTTTCAAACTATTTAAGGCTGAAAAAGATTTTTCTGGAATAGCTGTAGATACTGGCAATGTACAAAATATTTGAATAAAAAAAATGTATGTTTGGAAAATCTGTAATCTGTTTTCGAACAGCTCATAAATGCGTTTAATCCACTTTTGGTAATGATATCCCCATTGCTTATTTTAACTTTCCAAATTTTTAATTCTACAAAAGAATTGTACCATTCAACTGGTTGTAAAAAAAATTAATTCATTTTTATAACAGCAGAGAGTTTGTTCAATAACCTATAACTCGGTATTTTTCAACCACGTTTGGTACCAAATTGATAACAAAAAAAAAAAAAAAAAAATATATTAATTAAACATTTTGATAACTGAAGAGTCGAAAAACTTTTACAAAATACTGTGTATCGTATGATAAAATTTTGTTTTTCTCAATCATGTAGAATTACAAAATTTAACATGTACGAGTCAATGGGAGGGGTCCGGATCCCACGGACCCTACTAATAAATGCACCACTGGCTACACCCACGTGTGCTATCTCCGTCCATCTAACGGCAGTATAGCAAAATACGCGTAACAATCGAGCGATGATACAATGGCCAGTCGTGGTTTTTCGTACCCGTGAGTATAAGTATCTATTTAATACACATCATCTACTAAAATACGATACCCACATACAAATGTATTTATTTATTTATTTACAAGTGAAAAACCTAAATTATTTTTATATAGTAATGGTTGCAAATTCTACTCTTTTAGGAATTCTCTGTGTAGTTTAGAATATTTCGGTATGACAATATAATTTTCTAACATCTTTATCGAATATTATCAACTGTAAAATATATATTATGATATCATTATGATTATTGCGTAATATAATATACAAATTTATTGTAATAGACCCAAAAATTATTTCGAGATAACGATGCGACCTACTGGTTACTGCCCATTACGATGATGATACGGAGTGTAACGGTGCACTCGTTGAAACGGACTCGCACTAACGATCGTTTACGACCAACCCAAGGATACCGGGCGGCGACGGTGAGATTAAAAATCGCCTAAATTCTGCTCCTTCGAAAACGCTACGACCGAGGCCCCTTAATAATAATGTAACACGCTATGTACAGTAACCGACTCACCTGGCTAATTGAGAAATTGCCTATATACAACTCCTGTGAAACGGTCGGTATTCGAACCTCTTATTATAGCCTCAGTATTTTAAAGTAAAATATCTCATAACATATTCTTTTAAATTTCGATTACACAACGTTAATATTTATAGAAAAATCATCCGACTTATAATTTACATTAAAATATGTACGTTCCCATTTGAAAAACCAATGTTGGTGTCACCATAGTGTACGAGTACCTACTTCTTAAATGTTGTGAAAAATCTAAGTATTCTAAAATATCGGCTTTAAACACATTTAAAAATTCCAAAAATCAGAATTTGAATATATGCAAAATTTAACCGGAAAATGGGGTGAGCACGCTTAGTGAATTATCCTGTGAATAAATAATTTTTTTTTCATTCGAATAATTAATTCTTTTTAATTGTTTCATTATCTGTTCCATGTTCCATATGTTACAAATTCAATTGCTAATTCATTTTATTATTATTATTGTTATTTAAATGCAGTCTTATTATTAATATTTTGCAATTTCTTTTCATCGTTTAATCAGCATAATGTTAATTTAATTACCGATATTGTAAATTACGAAATCCTAACATTGTCATTCACACTTGTTGTATTTCACAAAAGCGTTTACCATGGTAATTATACATAAATAAATAAATAATATGCTGGCCAGTACTAACATACCTGTGCATTTCGACGAACTGATAAGATTTCCACTAACTAATCTACCCGATACCCAGTGGTTGAAGTGGGGGGAAGATACGGGGGGATGACATCCCATCACTTATTATAATCTACATTTTTCACACCTCCACTTATTTTGTCCAAAATAATACATCCCCCTTATAATTCTACACAAAGATTATCGATTTATATTGGTGTTTTTTTATCATAATATGTCATATTCTATGGACTAGTAATGACTATTGTATAAATAGTTTATTTTTAAAATTTTTTTTTATATCTACTGTATAATCATATAATGCATACTGTTAGAACCTATTGATAAACTGTATGTGCATAAATTATATATTTATGTAAATATGTTTCACGTTTAAAATAAAGATATAATTATATGTATACACAAATTTAAATATATCAACAAATAAAACACCAAACTGAAAAGCAAAAATGTATACTATACATAAAATTGTACTATAAAAATAAGGTACAGGACCATAGGGGTTCTACTCATTTCCACCTCCAATCACCGGCACGTGGGTAAGCCATAGTATAAGAATAATATAAAAGTTTAGACATTTCTCCACTTATTTTGAATCACTTCGACCATTGCCGATATCCAATTAAATGGAAGAGGTATGCCCGTTTTTACGGAACACCAGATAAAACTGTACGAATTGCGTTCTAATACATCGGCATAATTCCTCTTAGTAAACACGTTTATTCGACATATAGGACCATTACAACTAATAATATGTCTCTGACACTTCCTAAAACTTTGGCACATCCATTTTACCTACGTCTTTCCAAAGGTCTTTTCCCTATCAGATTCGGTTCCATCACTGCCGCAGTCTTCATTTGTATTTTGTTTATGATCTCTGAATAATAATTTTTTCTCCAAACGTCATCTGTAGCCCTACGTTTTTCCTTCAGCAGGGTCCCCGCCTTATGGTTATGTTATCTAAAGATCTTTCGTAATATTTACCGAACAAAATGAGTACCGAAGATTTATTTTACTTTCGTTTCCCGCGGTTAGGTTATACGGCAGGTCATTTGAAATCTGTATAGTGGTACTGTTTTTTCATTACTCTCGACTGCAGCCGCGAGTCCATTCTCCGATATCGGATTATATGCCGTCGCCATTATTATCACAAGTTATAAGTGTATTACTCGTATTATAAAAGCGACCAACATTTTGCCCGCGTGATACGATTGCAAAACGTTGCGGATTCAGTCGATACTACCGAAAATTTAATTAAAACGCGTTCGCGGTGTTGTTCGTGGTTAATTAGGTTAAAACGAATTGCCTGCGTTACGAACCCTAACCTAACCTTCCGTCGAATTTCAAACTTCGGTATCGCGGGTAGTCGGCTGTTTATTATTGCAGTTCACAACGTTATTTTAGACGAGCACATTAACGGATTTCCAACGGATTTATTGTTAATCCACAAACAATATTAAAATACCTATATATTGTTGGATACGTAAGAGAAAAAAAAAACTGTGCACGCCCATCAGGGCCCGCCGGTTTATAAAATAATAGTACCTATATATTATTATGGTTTTTTTTTTTTTGTCCGTCCTAACGACACTAAATATTATAATGTTCGAACCGTGTCGTAAAAAGTCGTAAACAAAAAGAACGCGAGAGCGCGCGCGATATTAAAATCGTTTAGAATTTTTTCCCATTTACACGGTCATGTATAATAATAATATACAGGGTGACCCACAGTGTTCAAAGGATTCTAGATTCTGAATGGAATGAAGAAGCTTATGATTTTACAAAGATGTTTTTTTTTTTTTTATCTGTGGACAACTTTTCTACCAAAAATCTTGCTCAGATTTTTAAGTGTAGTACCTTTTCTGAAAGGAAATCGGTGTGGAGAGATATATACTTAAAGGAGATCATTTTTTGATTTTCCCAGGAGTTTTCTCAATAAATGGGAAAAACCGGGATAAAATTGAGGAAAAGCGGTAAAATGTACGAAATGTAGGTATTTGGTGAAATATATTTCGGTCTTTTTTTTTTCCGTGAAAAACTTTTCTACCAGTAATTTTGCTCCAATTAACAATGATAGTACTTTTTCTGAAAGAAAATCTGACTGGGAAGGTACTTTGTACTTTGGCGAGATTATTTTTCGATTTTTCAAAGAGTTTTTCCAGAAAATGTGAAAAACCGGAAAAAACGTAGGAAAAACGGGAAAATCGGTACAAATTATTGAGCAAATATTATTAAAGAAAATATATAACGCCTATATAATTATCTTACCTTTGTATGACATATTTATATTGTTGACAAAGTATCATTATCAACTGAACTCCGTTCAGAATCGTATTTTCGTTAGCAATGGTTTATATATTGTTGCTTACAGGCATACATTAAATTACCTTAACAGTAGCTGCACCCATCTCCTTTATCCTAGGGCAGCATTTCTCCATTTTTTTCAATCTGATTTTCTTCGAGAGGAACATTTATTTAAGAAAAAATTGAATTTTTATTTTCATCCCTTAATATCTCACATTTTCAATTTAAAACACAACAAGTCAAATTTCGTTTTTCACTTCTTTTCTCTGGACATTTAAACGGTTTTTAGTATAAAACTATTAATCAGATATGAATGTATGATACATTAACATTTTTTTGAAAATTTTGTAAAGCGAATAAATACCTATTAAGTATTTTTTTTAGTTACTATGGGGATTTTCTTTAAATAAATACCTCTTTAAAAGAAAATCAGATTGAAAAAAAAAAAAAAAAAAAAATGTTAAGATTGAATATTAACTGCTCTAAAAGAACCGTCAAACACGGTGGAACACCCTATATACTATGGGCACTTGTTTTTTGTTGTTTTTTTTTTACGACATTTACAAAACTCGCGCGCAATATCTATGCGCGTTTCGGCCCAAACGAGGGAAAAACAATAATAATAGGTCTTTCGGGACTCTTAAAAAGCAGTTTCTCGTTAAAGTTTATAATGTCGTTGTCGGGTCTCGTGCACGGTATCGTATACGTTTGTCCGGCGCGCGCAGAGGTGGCGACAACGACGGCCAATCGTTTTTTATTAACAACTTTTGACATTAATCAAACGACTAATAATATATTTGTTTTTTTTTTTTATATTTTTCCCTCGAACTCCTGTCGTACAATATATAATAGTATAATTTTTTGATTCTAGTGTCACTAGAGTTGAATTTTCTCCCGTCTATTTTTCGTTTTATACCTATAGAATATAATATTTTTTGTGTAGAACACAAATTAACCGAATGTTAATAATAATATAACACTGCACCTTTAAGATTATAACTACATTATTTCCATAAGAAAAATTGTGAAATTTGAGTAGTTACGTAAAGGTAGGGGCGGGTGCGATGGTCGAAATGGTCGATGGTGAAAATCTCAAAAGATCCAATTTTATCATTAATTTGTAACGTTATACTTAAAATTACATTCCTTTAGCTTCATTTGGGAGTTCTGAAGAGATGTCCGTAGTATTAGTAACACGTTTTTTCCGCAACATTAAAAAATGGTGAAATTCAACCTGATTTTTTCATTTCGACCCATCTCTAAATGAAATTCTAATTTCCGAGTTTTATTCGCTCATCAATATATTAATAGTTATGTATATTATTTAATTTTAATAATTAAAAACCATCCCCTCCCTGCATGCCCTATATGTGATAATGTCCATAATAAAAAAAAATTACGATATATAAACGCAAGGATGTGCCCAGGATGGAAATCATGGATGGGGCTAAGATTTTTAGCCCCTACAAGGCGAAGCTTAGGTATTATACCCAATGTGATGGGTACTTTAAAGCACAAATTTGTCTCGGTTTTAAAATATTTTTTTTAAAAAATGTGAACGAAATCTAATAACAAATAGTTTTAGATTCTGAACACAGGAATGTATTGATTTTACTGTAGTATCTTTTCTAAAAGAAAAATGTACATAAATGTACATTGAATTGACATAACCATAATATTATCAATAAATAATATTATAATATTCCGATAAAAATAAACACAAATATACGGAAATTCGGTTTTTGTTGGTTCGTCATAATATTATTATATACGATACGAGCACGTATGTAGCGTTTGATACCTCGTCCTATTATTCGGATGTACACTGTATAAATGTTTGCTATATCTTATCCGTCAATACTCTATATCCACACAAATCGATAGTATAAACTCACAACTCGCTGTATAAAAGTAAATATAATATTGCCTGTGTATACTGTAATATTAGAGAGGCTTGTGTCACGGTTTTCAGTTTTCGTCATGTCAGTATAGTATAGCAAAAGTAAACATAGTTAAACCCCTTCTATACAGAATACCTATCTATAGTACCTATACGTATTCGTCATTGTTAAAGAATTTTATTTTTCAAGTGGGTGTTTTAGGAGGAGGGAAGTAACAGAAGTTGAAGTAAAAACGCAAATTTGTCATTGTTTACTTAAGTTCAGGTCCTGTATCGAATATATGGTAGACTTCAATTCCTTTCTTTTTCATGCCGCACTATTTGAATAACCGTCGTATCAAATAATGTCAATCATCTTTCTATGAATGTCTTGTTTTGGTTTTTCTTTGCGTCATTACATTATGTTGGTTATGAAAGGGTTGGGTCTTATAAAGTGTCTCATATGAATGTTCCCTGCTTATTGATCAAATAGTAGAAAACAATATTCTTTTTTCCCCTAATATTTGGAGAATTTCTACATTGCTCTACCTTTTAATTCAGCGAATACGAACTAAGCATATTATATTTTCATTCGGAAACGTAATATTGTATGCTAAAATTTAAATGGGGGGAATACGTATTATGATATACTAGAAATACTTGTTATCATTATATGATAAGCATTTTTATCAATAGAATTAAAAAGAACCTACCTAATTACTTTCGGTTGTTCGAGATAACCCGGATTTACCGAACGACAGTGCAGAGTTATCTCTGATATCTCAAACGATACCAGAATTTAATCGAATAACTTCAACTAACATGACAAACGAACTGTAACATAAATTTGGTTTTATCGCCGAAATCATTGATTGTAGATACAACAGTGCCGAAAAGTCCAAGACCCTTATTCGGTGTCCAATAGTGTAAATGTTAACAATTTAATGCGTTTTTTTCTCATAATCTACACTGATAAAAATCATTTCGGTTAGGTTTCAACACCTAAATGAATAAAACAAAATATTATATAGTTTTATTTTGTACAAGCGTAGACAGCTATGGAGAGCTAAGGGTGGGTGCTAAATACAGAAGGCATTAATGAATATGATGTAATTACTTTTTTTGCACAAAATACTCATAGGAAAATGCAGATGTTGAAGGGGAGTAGATATTCAGTTTTTAAATTCTGAGCGCAATGAGAAAATTATTAGTTTAACTATAATGTGTATTATTTTTGTGTCTATAAACCACTTTCTAACAGAAATCTTACTTCAATCAAAAAAATAACCAAACTTTTTTGTTGAATTTCGGATACAGTTGACGCATTATATACATCATCTTTTGATTTTCTAAGGGGTTTTCATAATAATTGAGAAAAATCGGAAAAAGACGGGAAATAAAAACTAACAAATTCAGATATTCGAGTTTTTTTTTTAGTTTTTTTATAGTTGGTTTATATGGATGAAATTGTTTGGAAATGCTTGAAAATTTAAAACGAAATTCATTATAAATTGTATTTAGTTTTCAAAATAAAAATAAAAGTTATCCTAGCATAATGGCGACGGGTGCAGCCACTATTGTAGATGGGAAGTTGGGAAGGTAAGATACAGAAAGGAATTGAATCTCTATATCTGTAAGCAACGAAAAACTATTGCTAACGAAAAAACGATTCTGTGCAAAGTTCTTTTTTAACAATATTTTTGACATATTATGGTTAAATAATTATGTTGGCGTTATAAATTTTCTTATTTTCTTTTATAATATTTGATTGATATTGTAACTATTTTCCCGTTTTTCCTCAGTTTTTTCTCGGTTTTTCCCATTTATAGAAAAAAATCATAGAAAAATTAAAAAATGACTTCTTTAAAGTCCTTTCCCAGTCAGATTTCCTTTCAGAAAAAGTGCTTTCGTTGTAAATCGGAGCAAAATTGTCGGTAGAAAAATTCACACAGAAAAAAAAAATAAACATTTATGTAAAACCCTAAGTTTTTCTCTCCACTCAGAATCTAAAATAGTGTTATGTAGTAAAAATTGTTTATAATGGTTTTAAGATCAAATTTTGATGAAAGTCGTAAATATTACGATTTTTATATTACGGTCTTTCGAATCATGTATATACCGAACTTCGCTCAGTATCGTTTTTCATTACTTAAAGATATAAATTAAATAACTTTATATATCCTATCTTCCGAACATCTCATCTACATCATTAGTGGCGCAACCGTCAGCAGTATCAGCTCGTTGTTTTTTTTTATATACATTTTCGTTAAAGTATTAAATTAAAAAACATATCGATGAAAACACAATTCTAAATTGTTCGAAACTCCTCTCCTTTTATCTTCGTCCGTGTCTCAGAAAAAACGTATTGAGCTACCCTCCCACCCAGTTCAAAATTCGGGCTGCGCTAATGTCTGTGTATCTATTGCAATAGCTGGTGTATTGTATACTTTAAGTAATTCTGTACACGGAGCACGATTTTAAAGTCGCGAAAGTCTAACGCTGTAAATACGAAATAATTATATGCACATAGATATATACATGTACCTGTGTAGAAACTCGTGGTAATAATAATAACGTTCGTCCGAGGGGGCGCGAGTGGAGTAGTGTTTCGGAAACCGATTAGATAATTTCCCCGCCGGATCGCAGTGTACATACCAATTACCCACATTATTAAACCGTCCGAGCAATAAGGTTTATAGTTACCGTTCAAGCAAATACAATTTACAATAATATTCTCGGTTAAATTGCGTTTACTCCGATGTTTCGACGTGGCGTTTTGCATTGTGTGTATAACGTGCGTACCCCACGTCGGAGGACATTTAAATTTATCCGTTTTGTATCCCATACGGCTATACAGTGGTAACAGTAACATTGACGAGCTCAAAGGCGGATGAATTAAATTGGCATAGGGGTGCAATATACATATACATGTGCACATCGGTACGTATAAATCGTATGATATATACAGATCGACAAAAAAAAAAAAATCACAGTCGGGATCAAATTTTACGGCAGCATAACGACAAGCTCATAGAAAAAGTTAATTTGAAAAAAAAATAAATTCGACTCCAGTCGATCGTTTATAAAATGTTTCTTTTAATATTAACCACCCGTATATTGACGCGATTTGCGTGTGTGGGAGAAGGTTGAAAATCAGCAAAAATGCATGCACGGTAAATTCACGCCCGTTATTAAATTCAGTTCAACATGTATAAACCTATTATTATCTACTGCAGACTATCGGGTAATCCATTAAAGCGGGTATATTCATTATCTCGGAAAGTATTCATTTTTTCATTTTTTTTCGAAAATTAAAGAAACAAGCAGCACTAAAATGTTATGTTATCATTGATTTTGTCGCCCTTATTTTTACAGGGAAAATTAATTCTTACTTTTGATTTTCAAGTGGCAAATTATATTAAAAATCTATAAATAGATGATGTATTAATTTAAATAAATGTTCGTATGAAAATCTTTGAGTTCTATCTACCATTGACGAGATATTTCACTTTTAAGTTCGGGTAGAGGAAGAATAGAAGCCTATCGTTTTTGTGGTCATTCGATGTGTGGCATTTGAATAATTATTCGTTTCAATTCCAAATATAAAAGTGACAAATATAATAACAAGGTAACATGGAGCTGCTGGTTTTATTAATTGTCAGAAAAAAATTGTTTAAAAAAGTTAATATTTTCCGAAATAGTGATTAATATTTACGATTTTTGTCAAAATTTGATTTTAAAAATTCTTATAAAAAACAAACACTACATTAAAATCACCTTTTTTTGTTTACCACTAAGTAAAGCTTATAATGAACCTCGTGTTAAATTTGTAAGCATTTCTGTTTGGTTTAACAATTTTACCAACAGAGTGCCTACTGAATACAAATTCCCTAAAAACTGGCCAAGTTAAATTCTCTATAAATAGCTCAAAAATGACTCAAATGTTTTGAAAATTTTACCTATTTTAAAATAATAAAAGCATCATTTTCGTAAATTTCCCTGTTGTTTTTACGTATTTTTGGTTTTGCTCAATTACAAAAAATCAAAAAAATATTTTCTCACTCACCTTCAAGATTAAAAAAGTTGGACAATCTTTGCACGTCGTGGGTGGGACACTGTTGTAGGTGAGCAGTTGGAAAGGTAGAGGGAAAATTTAGTGTAAATCTGTATCTTAAATCTGTAAATCTTTACCATTATTGCTAACAACAAAACGACTCTGAGTGGAGTTCGGTTAATATTGTTACTTTGTCAACAATATTTATGTCATACATTATGGTAAAATAATTATATATGCACTATATAATTCCTTATTAATTCCTTTAATTATATTTGTTTAATATTGTACCTATTTTCCCGTTTTTCTTAATTTTTTTTGGTGTTCCACGTTTTACAAAGAAAAATGAAGAATAAGTATTCTGAATACTGTATTCGGTAAACTTTTAATATATTTTAAAAATATTTTTTTCGGAATTATTCAATACTGTATTACCGATTATTATTTAAAAGTTATTTATCCTTTAAAAGATACTGCTATATTATATTAATTATTTTAGATAATATGTGTTTATTTTTTTTCAGACAATACTATTTCGGTAAATAAATTTGTTCATAATTTGTACACTCATTACTTTTAAAAAATGAGGAATTTCAACCTAACAGTATTATTCAATTTAAACATTTTTGGAAATTTCTAAAAATTCTGTCCTTCTACCCTTTATTTTTGATGTTTTCCTCGGAAAGCATTTAAAAATGATTTGAATATATTTCACATCACCTAGATTTTCTGCCTACTTGTACTTTTTTAAACTGATAACAAGTGACTATGTATACTAGTTTTTGTTTTTATATTAAGTTTCCTTTAATTAAAAATTTTATGTTTTTTTACTAAAATTTAAAAATTGAATTTAAAGTATATATAATTGTAGTCCATATCCTTGCAAGCAATAAAAAAAAAAAGAAAAACATAATTTGATTATTTTTATTAGTACAGGAGATATTTAGATATTTCTATTGGTTTTATCTTTATGGGACACTCTGTATAGTTCCATAGTTCCACATAATATGTTGTATAAGCATAACATTAAAATTTCTGGTAATCATTTAACTTCAAATCAAAGGCCAGAAGGCATTGTACAAATATGAACGTTTATGTTAAAAAAAAAAAAAAAAAACGTTGAGAACGAGTCGCAGAGTAAATTTTTTTGTTTGGAATCGACGTGCAAATCACTATTAAATGATTGCACAGGTCCCCTGCAAATGACAGATTAATTATATTTTTAAGTGCATTCTCGCCTTTCGATAGTCAATGTTATATACCAGGGGTGGCCAAACGGTCAATCACAGACGGTTTAAATGTCGATCTCCTTTTTTCGAATCTGGCGTATTTAATTTATAATATTATTATATATTTAGAGTCTTATAAATAAAAACATTATTTATTTATACACTTTAGTCGTATTGTTTGTGCCTGTTTTAAACACCTATTAGGTAATTAATAATTGCATTCTTAGTAGATCCTGCCGAAAAAAGTTTGGCCGCCCAATTATTTGTTGTATACGTCCTCCATGATTACAATTAAGTCGAGAACTTCCCTACGATATTTAAAATTTCATTATAATTACATTCCATAAAACGAAAACTCATAGATTTCGGTAGGTTTGCTAGTAAATTAAACGTTTTTTTAAAAAAAGTCGATTCTTTTAACATGTAAGCCATTATTGTATATGGGAGTTTGCAAATGTAGGATACATAATTATTTTCTACAATGGTTATGTTTCTCATAACTAAAAGTCAAATCAAGTCATTTAAAGTACATCTGTAATCAAATATAAATATTAATGATAACGAAAACTAACTCTGAGCGAAAACTTAAAACGTTTATAAAAAAAACTACCTACTATATTATACTAAAAATGTTTTTCTAATCACTAAGTATAACTTATAATGAACCTCGTTTTCATGCACCTTTTTCAGCTAAACAATTTTATTTGCATAAAACCACATAAAAAATTCTAAAATTTTCAAACGTCAAATGTTTATAAATAACTAAAATAATTGTTTGAATGTTTTTAAAATTCGGTTTGACATGTTTTGATATACTGTCATTTTTAAAATTGTTGTCAATATTTTAACTTAAAACCACATTTAGAAAAAACTTCTTCATTACGCTCACTTGTGTCAATCACTAAGTATAACTTATGAACATGATAAACCTTGTGTTAAATTATAATGTATTTTTCTTCTGGCGAAATAATTTAATCCACATAAAACCATTAAAAATTAAAGTCTAAAAATGATAAATGCTCATAAATAGTTTAAAAAGGGCCACGACGTCTTTGTCACGTTTAAAAAACGTCAATATAAATAGTATGTAAAAATATCAGGTTTATGTGATTATTTTTAATCAAATTTAACTACAAAATCGAAAATAATAAAACAGTAATTGTCGTACATTTCGTCGTTTTCTCTCATTTTATCATAGTTATCAAAAAAACTATGAGTTAAATGAAAAATATTACCAGCCCTATACACCAATCAATTAAAATTATGTTTTAGATAAGATGCATAAGATGAAAAAATAATAAAACATTTCTTAGTATAATAAAAAGCATCGTTTCAACAATATAATTGGTGAATGTAAAATGTAAAAACTAAAATACAGTTTTGATTCGTTTTCATAGAAATTTAAATAATATGGTAACATAATACTGCTTGTCATTTGATAACCGTATTTTTAATATAAATTATGCATAAAGTAGGGTTTTCGACGCTCATAAATTGTTTTTTTTCTCTCGGCTGTAATTGAAATCACAAAACTAATATAAAACTTATTATATCGAACAAGAAATCAAATAATACGATGATATAGTGGGAATTGCGTTTTTAAATAAAATACAATAATCTTAAGAAAATCCAACGTACAAATTTTCTTGAGTTTAATATATATTTTTTCAAACGTATAACTAATTATTATGATATTAGCTATTATAAATTCGTATACGATTCAATTATTTAAAACGAAATTGAAAATAAAATCCTAATTTTACCAAGGAATTCGAATTATTATAACTATTTATTTACTTATTTTTTAGTAGGCCATACGACGCATAAAATATGAAAATTAATGTTTGGAAAATTTAACGAAAAATTCACGAGGTTTATTCGCGACGAAGGAAAATATTTCCACATTGCGTTTATATTACCTGCACATAACTTTCGTCCGTTAGAATTTTCCACATATTTCAACGAAACTATTATAAAATATTAAGTTTATTAATTTAAATATACCTAAAATTGGAATCGCCATGTAGGTGTTTTATAATATTATCACAAATCATAACATTTTTAATATAGATTGCCATTTGAAAATCAAAAGTAGATAGTACTTTCACCCCCAAAAATTAGGGTGACAATGAATAACATAAATGTATAAAATTGCAAAGCTTCTTGTTTCTTAAATTTTCTATAAAACAAATGTCGAAAAAAGTTAACAATTTCCGAGATAATAAATCTTTTATGATAGATTGATCACTCTGTATATTTTTTTAAATAATATTTGTTCAATATTGTAAATATTTTCCTAGTTTTCCACATTTGCTGGGAAAATTTTTGAAAAATCGAAAAAGTACCTTCCTAGTCAGATTTCGCTCCACTCACAATCTAAAAAGGAGCTTATACTGCAGAGAACAGGTGCGGCTACTATTATAGGTGGGTAGTGGAGAAGGTAAAATATATATAATTATTCAACTTGTACTTGTAAAAAAAAAAAAGACATAAGACTAGATTTTTTTGGTTTGATCACTAAGTACGAATTATAATGAACCTCCTATCAAATTTCCAAGTATTTATGTTAAATTTAAAAATTTATTTACAAAGTACCTAACAAATAAAAATTACGTAGAAAACTCGCATAAATTAAAAATTTTAGGAACATTTCACCATGTCTAAAAAAAGCAAATATAAGTTTTCTGTGAAAATTTCAAGTCTATATGAATCTATTAAACTAAATTACACGAAAAAAAAAACAAAATTTAAAATAATTAAAGAATTATTTTCATATGTAAATATTTGACGTTTACCTAAACTTTTCTTTCGGGTTTTTCCAGAATATTTCGAAAACCCCTTCGAAAAATTACTTCTTCAATGCACCAACTAGAGAAAATTATCTTTCAGTAAAGGCGCAACACTCTATATTTCGAATCAATTTGTCTGGTAGACAGACAGAAATAAAAGTACACATCATAGTAAAACCAATAGATCCCTCGCTAGGCTCAGAATATAAAACATTCGCCTGTGTTGAATAAAAGTGTATATACTCAGCAATGATATAGGTATGTAAAAAAAATAAAAAATCTGGACTCTAGTCATAGTCATAGACACCGGATTTTTACATTACAGTAATTTTATATTTTTACTGAGTCTATACGTAGTTTCAGTAACTACTAGCAGTACTAATTATGATTATTAATGTAGATAAAAAAAAACGGCCCTTGTACAACTCACAATATAATGTCATCATCAAGTAGTGACGATGATGGCGTTATAAAATTCATTAAAATTTAAAAAAATAAAAACTACATAATAAATGTTTTATACAATTATTCTGATAAATGGGCTCGTTCATGAATAATATATTCATTTTTAGTATATATCTAGTATAGGAATATCAAATACGTTGAATAATGTTAAAAATATGAATACTATAATTGGATTGTCTTATTTAAATGATAATAAGAAACATATGCTTACATGCTTCTAGTTTGAAAATCAGTTCCAGATAGAACAGGTCACTGCAAATTGTATTATAAAACAGTTTGAAGAATCTAAATTTTTTCCTAAAGAAATTCCATGTGCAATTACAGTTTGTTTTTCAGAAACCCATATTTTATCTCATATTAATTATGGCTAGTAATTGCCTATAAAATAATTATAATTTTTTTATTTTTCCAAATTATAAAAAATTCATATGTTGTGCTATGTGGGTATTCTGCTAACAAATGTTGTTTGCGTGACGTGTTTAAACGTTTTGGAGTTAGAATTGCAACACAATACCATATAAATAACAGAGTAATGGATTTCTTTATTGATATTTGTTCAAAATATGTCAATTTTAATGAAAGGACTAGAAAAATTGGCTTATGAATTACGAATAATGCGATTATAAGCTATAGCTATTGCATGCGACTATTGCCTATCAAATAACAATTGATAGTAAATAATAATGTTGTAATACGATAATTAAATGATAATCACAATACAGTCATTTTGACGTGTTTCACCTGAAAACGCTATCATTTTTCAATGTGACAGATAATAATTTCGGAAAATATTATGATAATAATGTTATAATAATGTAATATATTGAGATTTTAGTATATTTTTTTAAATATTTCGATGGAACCACATAAGGTATAAAAAACATATTATTCCTACAGCGCATTTTGAATGCGTATAAATCCCTAGTCTTTACAGTTGTAAGCTAATTGTTTGAAATTTATAACAAAAACCATCTGTTGCAGTCATGATGTCGTACATTATTTATCTACGGTACATATAGGAGCGATTATAAGGTGAGATTTTATTTTGGTTTTTCTACTGAAATGCGTACCGTAAACGGTATATAAAGGTACCGAGAGTAAAGAAGTTATCGCGGGCGTTAGACAGTAAAATTTATAACGCCGTAATAATGGTAACGGCGGCGGCAGTACTTAAAAAAATGTTTAACGTGCAAAAGCAGACTCATCGGCGCCGGAGTTTACGATTAGAACGTAAAACATACAGTCGATCGTACCTGTAAATCTCATGTACTACATACGCCTATATTAATTATACCCACTAAAATAGCTAAATAAAACGCCGTACCTTCAATATATCCCATGTTCAAAATATCCCGTTGCTAAGATAGCACCCATAAAAACATCCTCTTATACGTTATAATATAATGTTTTGTCTGAATTGGCCGTTAATATATTATTATATATACCTACTGCGACAACGGCGATACCGTTGTATCAAAATTCAAAAGTCTTTTCTATTTCTCATCAAAAGTACATCCATCCGTTTTAAATAACATACAACACGGGCGTCCGAGTAGTTTTTGATAAAGATTTACAATGAATGTATTCTTCTTTTGAGGACCTTCAATATCCATAAAAAAAAAAAAATAATAAAAAAAAATAATTACATTTAAACAGCTAATAAAAATGATTTATGATATTGCGAAAATCCAAACATGGACAATGTTATTATATTGATGTTTAAAAAATTCGGAATTCCTACTTACTAGCTCCAATGAGAATTATTCACTTGAGACAAGTTTTTGAACGGCAAAAATGCGTGTGTAAGCGTCTTATAACCCTTAATGGAAAATAACTACGGTTATGCTTTTTCTAACGCAACTGAAATATCATTTATTATAATAATCACTAAAATAACAAACAAGAAAAATGAAATTTCTTATATTTTTTTTTTTTATTTGTTAGACAATTAGTCGAAATGTAGAGAGAATATACAGGAAGAAACCGGAGTTTATTTATTAATAAATTTATAGATAATAACGAACGGCCATAGTGATAATGTGAAATATTATTAAATAACACGCTATTAATGTAAATATCAACGTGAATATTAAAACTATTATATCATTGGTTATTGGTTGACGTCGTCTGTTTTTGCTTATTTGGCGAATTATTAATTAAATAGACGTCGCTGATATTTTACACACGTTTAAAATGGAATTATTTTGGTCTGCCGGTTTAATGGATCGTTGTTTATTATTATCTTGAACGTTCATCACGTTCACGTCGGACGTACTCTTCTCATTGTAAACCATTCCAGAACCGTTCGATTCGAAACGCCAGTTATTGATTTCGAAAACGATACACGGGAATTGCTGCAAGAAATCGTAACCTTGAAAGCTGAGCAAAAGGTAGAAGCGGAAATTGTCGATGTTGTTATTGGTGTCACTATACTCTAATAACGACTAAACAGTCTGATCTTATAACTTAAATATATTCTCTGATCTCTATTCACATTGTTTTCTTCAAGTTTTAATGGATTTAATGTAGACTTCATGGAACTTTTATCCACCTGTGACACCTGTACACATAAAATAGGGATAGAATATTAAAAAAAAGTCGTATTTTATTCATATTTTAACATAATTTACCGATGATTCCAAATAACAATAATAGTGGAAACTTATTTATCTTTATATAAATATACATTTTTAAATAATTACCTATATCAGAAATTAGTTAGGAATGTACCAAGTATTAATGGATATTGATGCTTATATAAAAAATAGCTAGAATGTGACTATTTGAATATGAACGTAACTTGTCCAAGTGTACGCAATTTAAGAAAAATCTTGGGTAACTATCTTTTTAAATAGATTCCTATCCATGTTATATTTCTTTTTCAAGTTTATTAAATTACAAACTTCTAAGGATTTTGGAGGTAATGAGAACAACAACTTTATTCAACAAAAAGAATTACTCATGAATAAATACAAACCAAATAAAATACAAATTATGGTTTGAATTGTTCAAGAGTAATTCTTTTAGTTGAATAAAGTTATTGTTCTCATTGTCTTTAAAATCCCCAGAAGTTTTTATTTAATAAACCTGAAACAAAAAATGTAACATATTAGATAATATTGTAATACCAATAAAACGAATCGATAAGAACAAAAAAAAAAGGACTCTTGTGTTTTTTTTTTCCAAACAAAAAGTAAATTCGTCATATTATAGAGACACGTATGCGATAGTTTAGTTTTCAGTAAAATATACACAGTATTACACATGTTATAATAATATAAATGTATATCAAATAAAAATACACACTATTATGTCGTATAGACCGAATAATAAAAGGGGACGAACACATTATTAGATAAAGTTGAAAAAAATATAATATACAAAGCTGTCCTAGGATAATGGGGACGGGTACAGCCACTGTTATAGGTAATTTAATGTTTATCTGTAACCAAAACTGGTTTGGTAAAAATTAGTTGCTGTTTATCAATTTCAAGTTTAAGTTTTTCTAATTTTTTTTTACGTACTTTAGATTTAGACGGAAAATTCATATCAAATGTAAAATGTAATATGCATAGTAGTAGGGTGGACAAAAACCTTTTTTTTTCTTTCATGGGCGTAACTTTATATTTTGTTTGTATACGTCACAGCTGTAACAATACCATCAAATCTTATTTCACGAAAACACATTTTTTCNGTTCGCGTGCAGCGATTTTAGGTGAATCTTTATTCACCTAAAGCATTCCGATACATAAGTATGCATGTAATTTATTTTTTTACGGTTTAAATAACCGTTGAACAAAAAATGATATGAACATATGTCTATGCACGAAACGCAAAAGATTGTATACAAAATAAATTCAAATATAATTTAAAGTTAATGATTTATTCAAATTTTGTAAATTTTAACTTTTTCCGGTTATAATAACTGTCATCAATATTGATTTATCAATATCAGAATTTTTACATTCCGATAATTTACCTTTATGCCAGTTTTGTTTAACGATTATTTTTAAATTACATTTTTGCCGTGTACTTACTGAAAAAAAAATATATGTAAGTTGCTTTCATCATTTAAAATGCTGCTCACGAATAGTAAATTGTTTTTTTTTTTTTATTTTGTAAAATAAGATTCAATGGTACTATAACACCTGTACAAATAAAATTTAAAGATACGCCCATGAAAAAAAAAATAATTTTGTTTGATTGTGGTTGATGATGTAAAGTTCAACAATTTATTTTTCTGTTGTATTTATTGTGCTTTGACATTAATAGAGTATCAACCAGTACATCAATCAGATACATTTGTCTTTCTATGTTAAGTAGATCATTTTTCTTTTTTTTCAGGAGTCAACATTTTTTTTAAAACTTACATCATTTTATAATGTATTAAATAAACTAAAAATGAAAATACCGTCATAAACACTGTTAAATTGTATTATATACTTGGTAAACTGACAACAAATGATTGTATGAACGTTTTCTCATATGAATTTTATCAAAGAAACATTTACATTGAAATCATCCACTATTTGGCCACCCCTGCA